>VZTB01004645.1:234085-307342 GCA_013397245.1 Thryothorus ludovicianus
TTTTTTTTTTTTTAACTAGGGAAGAACACGGATCTTGGTCTTTCAGAAGCAACCAGCTGGAAAGGACATTTTTCAAGGACTGAGCAGTGACACTGGGCAATTCAGAGAAATATTATGTCCAGGTGAAATCAAGATAATTAAGATAATATGAAGCCCAAAAGAAATTAAAAAACTACTATTACTGTGGCTAGATAAAGCAGTTTTACTGCAGTGAAAGAGCTGTGAGGGAAAAAAAAAAGAGAAAAATAATGTATTAAGTACACATAGATGCTTCATTAGAGAGCAGGTACTCAAACTTTCTCTGGAAGAAACAAATCCCCTGAGGTGAAGGGACGAGATTTTTTTGTCAGTTATGCCCAATTGCTTTCTTTAAAATTAATGTAAACTCTGGGAAGTTCACACATTTAAAGGAGAGCAGAAGTGCTGTCCCTGCAGGATGCCTCCTCCCAGCACTGCCATCCCCCCTCCCTGCAGATGTTTGGGCAGGGGGAGAGGCTCAGGCTGTGGTTGCACATCTATTAATATCACATCTGCTCTGCTCTGAGCTTTCGTGGCAGGACAGATTCGATCTGGATCAAGCACAAACACATTTTTTTGCTGAATTAGCCCGAGCACATGGTATGATGTGCTCCAGCTTTGAGCAAGCTGGCCTCATGATGTCAATCCCAAGCTGACACACAGCTCTGGGCTTGGCCAAAAAGCTCCCAGGATCAAGGTATGTCACAAAGCTGTCGAATACATTTGTGGTGAATTTGTACCAGACCAGGAGCTTCCATCACAAGGATAAAGCTTCCTTTGATCCACTGCTGGGCACCTTAAATCCAGGTGTGTCAGCTTGTGACAGCAGCCTCTAAATCCTAAAGCCATGTGTGCCAGACAGTCACCATTCCCCAAAACCCAATGCCCAGAACTCAAAGAAAGCAGGTTGGGGCTAGATCTGAGTTTTATAAATTTTCATTTTTCTTGCTGCAGCAGGGGCTGATTCCCTGTTGGCACAGGTCAAGGCAGGGATGCTGGTGCCTTCCCTGTGCCCTGACTCCACATCTCCCCACGAGGCTCTGGCTCAGGGTAGGGGCAGCCCATCAGTGCAGTGAGAAATAAATATTATATTTTGTCGGAAGGATTTGGGGTTTTAAATTATATATTTAGCAAAAACACAAATAATTCATGAGTGTTTTCAAATACATGAATAATTCAAGCTGGAACTGAAATAGCTAAATCATCAGGGCCATCATCCTCATAGAGGCATCTAGGATAGGTTATTTCAAGTACATTTCACTGCAGACTGGCACGTGCACAAATTCACTAATAAGCAGCTGCCTTTCAGCTCCCACAAACCCCAGCTAGTCGCAAATCCCTGACTCAGGATGCCAGCCCTAGAGCTGAGATGCCCTAATTGAGCCACAGCTTTAAGAGTAGGGACAGAACCAGTTTGAAATCCCATTTTATGGCTCCTCAAACCACATCTGAACCATGTGGTACATGTGTGGCATTTAAGAACAAATTATCTGAGCACCATACAAATGTTCACTAGCAGCTAACTCCAAGCTCTAGCAGCCAGCATTCTTGCCTGCATATTTGTGGCTGACATTGTGTAGACTTTGAGGCATGTATATTTGTTAATTTGAATTCTGTGTATTTTGTGGGCATTGAGGGTGCAATACTGAAACCATAACTTCATTGTGAAAAATTTTGCACTTTTGTACATATATGGAAATCTGGTATGAGCTGGACAGCCAGATACCTTAGCAAGAATTCTCACAAGAAAATCTCAGGTTTTTAAGTAATTTTGTGGCATTGAGGGACATGGTTTAGTGGTGGGCTTGGCAGTGCTGGATTAAGAGTGGGCCTTGATGACCTTAGAGGTGTTTTCCAACCTTAATGATTCTCTAAGTCTAATGACAGTTGCCTTTACTTTTATCTTGACATCAAGAGATTTAACCTTTTTTTATCACTTCTTCTAAAATTTTGTTTTCAAAATTAACATTTAACTTCAAATTCATTTCAATAAAAAGCTGCACTTTAAATTTCACGGATCCTAGCCCATCCAACAGCATCACTTAAGGCCTCTCCCAATTTACTGATACAAACTGAAATCCTATAGTTGTGTTATCAGGTAATCAAAGAGATGTTTAGCCTGCTGAAAGTGCAGTAGTTTATCACTAAGGTTTTAGGTTAAAATACTTGCCAAAAAACAGTCCCTGCTTTGACATTTCACTTATTACTCATTAATACATAATGCCAGAAGTTTATTCTAATGCATCCATCATCACACCTCCAGCCTCCCTCTTGCCCTGGCTTTTGCCCCACACCTGATCAGCCTCCTGCCAGGGAAAAATTCAAAGCTCAGACCTAGAGAATTGGGAATCCAGCATCAGGCTAAGAGTCAGTAGCTGTTGTCACCTCAAGCTCTGCAAAACACTAATCCCAGAGAAAACCCCAATCCCATGGCAGTGGGGGTAGAACTAGATGGTCTCAAAGGTCCTTTCCAGCTCAGATCGTTCTAGGAGTCCATGATTCTGTGAAAACCAGCCACATTTCACCAAGAGCTCTGTGCAGGACCATGATGTCAGTTCACCCAAAATGCTGAGGTAGGACCTGGATGTCATCAGCCAGCACAGTGCATAAACCCAGTGGGGAGTCCCAGCCTGGGAAAATGGAGCTGAGCATTGCTGGCCGTGAGCATTTTGACAAAGATTATTCTGGTTCTTGAAGTCCCAGTGCATCACCAAGACAGCCCTGTGCCAATGGGGTCAGGGTCCCTCTGTGCTGCTGGCACAGGGTGACAGTGGTGCACCCGATGGGCAGCTCCCCAACCACCCTGTGGGGCTACAGCCAGAGCCCTGAACAATTACCACAGAGGACAGGCAGCTTTTAAAGAGTAATAATTAAGTAAACAGCTGTCCCATATGCCCTCTTATGTCCCATTGCAGCAGAAAATTATCTGGGATGGGTTACACAGCTGCTCTTTGGCCAGAGACAACACTGACAGCAAGAAAAAGTTTTTGGAAGGAAGCTGTAAGTCTAATATTTCATTAAAAGGAAATGAAGGAGCTACATTGTGGTATGACTTATACAGTTATATCTGGTGGCATTTCACATTCTCTGCTTGTCACCCCAGCTGTGTCCCTGCTTTGGGAAAACCTGGGGCTCAGAACCACCAACAGAAAAATATTACACGGTAAATGCCTGACACTGGGTGTGCTGGAGGCACTTCTCTAACCCTCTGATCTTGGGACACATAACGGCTCATTCATTCTCTCTCTCTTTTTTCCACTTTTGTTGGAATTCCCCCATTGTAACGAGCCCTTGACCTTACCCCCATTCCTTCTACTACTGCCTGACATCTTCCCATCATATGTTAACAGTGTGTGTGTGTCTTCAGTGAAAAGCAAACCACTGCTGGTGCTCTTGGGCCCCAAAAAAAAAGCAATGTGGAGGAAGAAAGAAAAAGAAACCTCAGCCCCACTGGTTCTTCCCAGACATCTGTTGCTCCAGCAACTGGAAGTCAAACAATGATGTCAAGAAGACAGAGCCGAGCACTTCAAGTGTAGCGTCCAGTTACCACAGCAACTTATTTTTAAAGTAAGTGATGCAGAGAAGTTTTCTTTTCTCAGTAGTAGAAAAATATGAGAGAGTAAATGAGTGTGAAGGATGTTTACCTGGGGCTGGGGGTGTTAATTTAGGGGGTTGGGATGCAGCACCCTGCCAAAGGGCCAGGGTAGGGAGGAGGAGGAGGAGGAGGATGCTGTTCCCTCCCAGCAGAGCGGAGCAGCTGCTTGGAAAGGAATTGCTTTGCTCTTCCTTTCACCAAAGGAAATGCCAGAGAAGCAAATTCTGCTGCCAGATGCCACATGGACACCAAATGTTCCCCACTGGCTCACAGCAGCCCGCGCAGCCGAGGCTCCGAGGGGAGGGCTCCTCATCTCGCTTTCATCCCTGCCTGAGCTCCCTCAGCTGTTGCAGACCCATCTGTCCCACGAGCCCTGGGCAGCTCACAGGCTTCAGACAGGGTGGACAGGTGCTGGGGGGAGCGGGGGGACCCTTTGGCCACCCCTGAGCATGAGCCCTTTTCCAGCCCCCGCTCCCCTCCGGCCCTTTCCCCAGCTTCCTGCAAAAAGCTCTTTTGTTTGGGACCATCGCTTTGTGGCTTCCCAAGAACTGAAATCTGTGGCAAAAAGGTGCAGCTTTAGTATTCCTCTCAAAAAAAATAAGTCTCCCCTGGCCCTGTGCCTCTAAGAACTAAGAGAGGGGATGGAGTGAGTGCTGTTGGTGTTTCTGGGGGACAAGACATGGCAAATTTTGGAGGTTCCAGCCAAGGCTTTTGTTGACAGAGTGTTTACTCACATAGCTTCTTGCACAAGGAGCACGTTGCTTCCCAGAGCAGCCATCAGTGTGGTTCTGGGAGACAGGAGACACCTTCAGCTATGGTCCCTGCTTGGAAGACACCCCAGATCTCCTGAGGAGCTCCTTTATCCCCACGTGCCTGTAAGGAACAACGTGATTAACTCTTGCACTGATTCATCCTTATCCATTTATCTAATACAAACCTTTTCTTACTCCATTAGGCCCTCGCTCTCACTGAGTAATCCCTGGTTGTATCATGCTTTGGAATTAGTCTGTAAGGTCCTCAGGGCAGGGATCATGCCTTGGAAGGTGCCTCACAGACTTTAGGCCATTGCTAAATTAATAAGAATGTAATAAAAGTATTAGAGCTCTACCGAGGGAGGCATTGTTATGCCCCAGAGGCAGCATATCTGGTTAACAACCCTGAAAAGAAATGCCAACAACATTAGCCTCTGCCCCTACATCCCTCCACCTAATGTAAAATTAAATAGCTACAAATTACCTATCTATTTTTCTATCTGCCTAGGCAATTAGCCCATGCTCATTACTGGACATATGGGGATACATCCAAGCTCACCAAGATGGGAGGCACAACACACAGCGAGGCAGGAGTAGATGCTCTGAGGCTTCTGCTCCCTTGTAAAACACACCATTAAACCACAACACGTTGGACCATCAGCAGAGGTCAGAAAGAACCTGCAAAATCTGGCAAGGAAAGTGTCCAAAGAGCAAACTGAGAGCCAAGGGCAGCAAACAGGCTGTGAAAGTGTTCTCAAGGGTGTGGGCAGGACAGAGAGGAGCAGCCAGGGATGTTTATTCATATGGGAAAGGCAAACACCAAGCTATAAGCAAATGTGGCGTTTATTTGCAGTTAAACTCGTGCATACATCTCCATGAATACGAGGTGCACCCCACTGACAGAGAGCCTGCTGCCAGTGGGGCATTGTCAAGGATAAATCCATGGAATTGCATCGAGGGGACAGCTGAGCATCAAGTCAAACACCCTGGAAGAAAATTCAGGCTGAAGTTTTTCAGTCAGCAGCACAGATAGGACTCCCCTGTGCCTGAGCTGAATTTGGGAGCAGAGGAGCCCCCACACCTCCCTCCACGGAGCCAGGAATGCTGCCTCAAATCCAGTTAAGTTCGAGTCCTCTGCTCTGCTTGACAGTAATGCTATATTTTTATTCAGGGTAGGATCAGAGGTCTGATGAAACCTCATGTTGCCAACATAAAAGTGGAAGGAGCTTTAGCTAATCCCAAGGAAAATGAAGCCCACCTTTTTCACCCCACACCCCTCCTGAAAAGAAAGAAAATGCAAACATTTGACTCTCTTGGAAGAGAAAATTCCCTGCTGTCCTCAGATGGTTAAAACATGCAGCTTTAGTGGGCTGCAGAAGGAATAGCAATTACATACCCTTCACCTCTTGCCAGCTTGGGCTTTTTTTTCTTTTTTTTTGGAGGGGTTGTTTTGTTCTAAATCTTTCAACTGTTTTTTGGGTTTCTTTCCAGCCCTATTTATGGGGGAAAACATTCTCACCCTTCATGAGAAAGGGTGGTTTAGAGGTGGAAGGAAACAAGAGAAGGGAGTTCACAGGCTGCTTCAACGTAATTTAAATAAAAAATTAAAAAAAAAATAAAAAAGAAGAATTTAAAAAAAGAGAAAGAGAAAGGCCAGGTCTTCAGTGGAGTTAGCCTGACCATATTAAAGGAGCAGGTGTTGTACTGAGTTAATTTATCTGGGAGGAGACCTGAGCAAATCCCAGCAGCCCTGCTGAGAAAAAAGCTTTGTATGCTGACACAAAGCCCTCCCTGCTGCAGCACTGTTCTTGCTGTCTTCCCTTCCCTCCTCCCCAGCTTCTCCTAATTGCAGGGCTAATGTCCTCTGACAAGTGCCTCAGATGGTCCAACAACAGCCCTATCACCCATTCCCCATCCCTGATCATTATTATTATTTTCACAGCCCGAATCCCTGCCGACCTCAGGCTGCTGCTCTTGATTATTCTCCAGCACAACCGTGTCTGCTGAGGAGCTGCAAAATATTCCCTCCGCCATGCTGAGCACCCAGCTTGGCTGTTTGTGACACTGCTGCAATTTCTGGCATGAGGAACAGTGTAAATGGGGTTCCAAAGATTCCTCTTTTTGAGGCTGCAAGCCCAGGACCCACATCAAAGCTGGATGCTTGTCTGATGTTTGCTTGGAATGATGGTGTCGGAGGGAGGGGGCCTATCTGCCTGCCATGCCTGGAATATGTGAGTTATTGGCACAGCCCCCAGCCACACCACAAGCTGTGTGTCAATTAAAACAGGGATCTGCAGAGCAGCAAGCCCAGGCAAGCAGAGATGGGGAGCAAGTTTATTCATTGAGTGATCAAAATAGGTAGATGGTCTTCATAGGAGGTCGAGAGGAACAACCTGACAAAATCTTGTGTTGACAATGAGAAGAGGTTCAAGTTCAACAAGCATAGTCTTAGCATTTCTCACTCTCTAATGCATGACCAGAAATCAATGCCACCCTGAGATCTCGAGAGCACAAATTTTACACAAAAGTCACAACATTATCCACCCTTGATGCAGACCACTTTTACAAAGCCCAAAACATAGAACAAATATCTCCAGCAGCTCCACTGTGCTTTGAGGCTTCTCTGCTTCTACTTGGAGGACTTTCCTCTGGGAATAGAGGCAATCACGGCAGTAGAAGGGAAGCCAACACCTTCAAGAGCTGATTTTCCCAGTAGCATTAAGATGTGCTACAGCTTCTCCACTGCTTGGCATCACAGTGAAATGGATGCTCTGGGAAGAGAGGAGGAACAGACTCTTATCCCTGCTTCCAACACCTTCAGGAGATGCATGGAGAGTTTCTTGAATAACCTCATACCCCCCACACCAGCCACACCAACCACCCCTGGCCACAGGAGGGGACAAACAGGGTGGGAATGGGGTCCCCTGTCCATCCCCAGCTGCACATGTCCCTTTCATGCTGGAGGGGCAGGAAATTTATAACTGTGGTTTGGAGGGATAGAAGGTGCCCATCAGGCAAGAGTTACCCTGCATCAAAGGATTCCTTCAGTGGGAAGGAGAGAGGGAATCTGAGCAGGAAAGATTTCAGGATACCAATAAGCAGCAAAGGGCATCTCATTCAAAAAGTGCTCAGCAGTTTCATTGCACAAAGCAAAAATGAAAGACACCTTTTTAAAATACAGTGAAAGGAAAAGCGTGTTGAGGAGGAAAGGGAGGGGCTGTGGAAAGGGATGAGAGCAGCTGGAGAGGAATTCCAGCGGGACAGATAGACAGGCAGTCACAAAGCCTGTTAATTATTTAAAAAATAAACTAACACAGAAAAGGACGTCCTGGGGAGGAGGGGGAGGCAGAACCTGAGGGCACCCATCAATTATGCACAAACCAGCTCAGGGACACTGTGAAAAAGGGTCCTGTGGGCACTGTCACGGAAATGTCACCAGGAGCTGGTCCCAACCCACCGCCCGTGACACAGCTCAGTACCTTGGTGACCCTTTGTTACCCCTGGCTTATTGTGTTTTGTAACTTGAGTTGGTACCCACAAGAGGAAACAAAGGAACACAAAGGCTTGGCAGTGGTTTGTGTCTCTAATTGCATTGCAACCACGTTTTCACCTGGCACTCCCCTGGCACGTCAGGAACGGGACAGCCTGGAGCCTCCCTCTCACTTTTTGAAACAGTGACCACAACAAACAATCAGATGTTAGGCAGGAGCCAACTGCATCCAGGTTGGTGCTGCAAAGCTACAAGGCAGGAGACACAGGAAATAAAAGTATCCTTACCTATCACTTCTCCTGACTGGAGCTTGGATTGCTATGGAGCATCTTCTCCAGAGCTGCAGATTCCAAGTTTTTAACAAGGTCATGTCACACACACCACTCCTGGGGACTACACAACATGATTTTTCTTGGCTGAACAGCCACCTACACTGCTGGATTTCAGATCTTTTTTTTTTTTCCAAGAGTTCCATTAACAGAAAACCACCAAAACATGACAAAGCAGCAAAAGTATTTCTTCCCAGTTTTAATATTTTTCTTATAACTTGAGCTTTGAAATGCTATCCCAATATCTTTAGTAAAGCTCTGGCCCAGAAAGTCTGAAGTTTAAGAGGGGAAGAACCATCTCAGGTTCAGAGTGGTAATCCTGCATCCTGTGTATACTTCCATTGTTTCTTTCTATGATGAGAAAATATAAAATACTCCCTAGAAACCAAAAGCATTAACTCGTCTCATGCACACCATCAAATAGACATTGATCAGTAAGAGGTTTGGCTTACAAATGGGTGTTGCTAGAATTCCAGTTTTCATCCTTGTCTTGATTTTAAACCACAACAAGCATGTAAGTACGAAGACCCAAAACCTTACAAAATCTTAACCCACCCAGGTCATCCTAATTCCTCCTATTCCACCAGCCTTTGTTTGCCCATGGACAAAATGGCTTTTCTTTGCATTGAGCTACTCCTTAAATCCTACAGAAACATGCAGCTTGCAAGAAAGAGGGGTGATGTGTGTTTGATAGAAACCACCCATATAAATGGAACCACAATTTTTACGATAAATCAGCAGATGGGCAAGCACGCAGAAACTGTATCTGCCATAATGATTTATTTAAAATAAACAAATCCAGCTGTGGTAAAATAACGAGTTCTCTGCAAATGCACACACAAATTCAGGCTATTTCATTATGAACTTATTAAATCTAGTCCCTCAACTCCAGCTCTTGATGATAATTAAATACACATAGATGTACTGCAGTGGATTTGCTCCTGGTAATTTGCATAGCAGAAAATAATTACTCAGACAATTAGATACAGTGCAACGTGATGCTCCTTTATGTGCTCCACAAATTTCTTCTGATGTTTTGGCATCACTCTTTAAGAAATTAATGAAGGCCCCCTTCCTATTAATAGCATACTACAGTGGGTTCCTGGTGGCTTTGCCTCATGTGTTTGGAATAACTCTTGTCCTTGTTGCTAGGGCTGTTGCTGCAAACCTCTTGCTGCCTTTAAATAGCCAGCTCCTTTACTGGCTTTGCTTCCATTATTTTTCCAGCTATTATATTGGTCATTTGTCCAATTTAGTTGCTCTTGTCCAGTGTTCAACCACACAGTGCCAAGGCACCCTTCAATTCAAGGGAAATAATCAGTCCATCCCCTTCCTGTCCAGGCTACTTGTCCTGTCACACATAGGGATGACACATCTCTGACTGAGGAGCAAAGCTGCAGACTTGAATCTGTTTAGGTGAAACCCCTCATCCTAGGCTAAGCTTTAAAGTCCCCAGGTTGAGAAAAGTGCTCCCCCGCCATCAGCAGGAGCAAAAGGGAAGGATTAGGTAGAAGAGGAGCATCAGGGAAAACAAAGCCACAGAAGAGATTTGCAGGTCTGAGTTTTGTACAGCCAGAGAGCCCAGCCTTTCCTGCTCTAAAGGCATTTCCCTTTGAACACTGGTCATAAAAGCCTGTGAGAAAGCCTTCTCTCCCTCTTGAGGCTGCTGCCTGAGCTACAGCTGGCCCTGCCAGCAGCCTTCCCTGCATTTCAACCCTGAGCCTGTGCTGAAAGGGAGGGGATGCCTTAGGTTACTTCCAGCACCTTCAGATCTCCAGAGGGTATCACAGCTTCCTTGTTTAAATATGGGAGGCATATATGTTAAATTTTGATTAATCAAGTCAAGAATTTTGATAAATATTTGAGAACACTTTTGCTGCCAGTTCACATCTAATAATAAAGGGAGAACAGGGAAACATCAAAGGCAAAACAGACAACAAGAAATGTGTGTGAGAGGTGAGACCATCACCGTGGGGAAATTCTCTCCTCACTTAGACAGCTCCTGGTCCTGCTTCCTTATGACCTTAGAGTATTTTTCACTGGTGCTGCCCCAGCTTCTCTCACCTCCTGCCCAAAGCCATTTCTCTCTCCCCTGAGCAATGCCCTCCCTGCTTTCTGTTGTCCTTCACACTTTGATTTTGAGTGAGGCTTAGTCTACATGCACAAACTGCTGAGAGAAAAGATGGCCCAGAAGTGAGAGTGACAGCCTGGGCAGGGGAGAGCCACTTTCAATTCTCTCTGCCACTGACTTCTTATCTAACCCTGGGCATCCTATTTCACACCTTTTCCTGTCCACCACTGCCTTCTTCAAAGAACTGAAGATATCTCTTAAATGTTCCAAACACTCTGAACTTGATGTTAGCCACCAGCCACTTCAAAAAATCCAGTCAATCTTGGCTGGATGTTCATCCTCAGGTAAAACTGCAATTCTGTTTTCACCCACAGCCAGACTCTGTTCAGCAGATCTGGGCAGGTTTCACCCTCCCTTCCTAAGGGTCACGGCCAACACTGCAGTCTGACCCAGCTCCCAGGGCACAGATTGTGAGATGAACATGCAGAGGGGTGCTGCAGTTCTCCCACAATGAACTCCAAGCCCCCCTGGAGGCCAGGCAGAGCTGGAAGGGTGGGATGTGGCCACCCAGCACTTTCTAGCACTGAGACCCACAGGCTGCTGCTGGGGCATGAAAAGGAAGAGGAAAAATGCAACAAAGAATAAAAAGACTTCCATTCCAAAGCACAATTAGGAAGAATGCACCCCTTTTTTCTCAGGGTTAGGCTTTTTTTCTTTTTCTCTCTGGCCTGCCTCATGGCTGCCTGCAGATCCCTTTCCTGGTTGCCTAGCAGGGCTAGCATTCATGGCAAGCTGAGGTACACCATGGATGCTCCCTGGAAGCAGGCTGCTATTTCCTACCCAGATGTCTTTTATTTCAGTCAGTGTCATTGCTTGAAGAGCAACAATCGCACTTTATTTCTGTGGCTCTCATCTTCGGATAGACGAGTGACAACCTTGCCTTACCTTCAGCTCTGGTGTGCCCTCCATAAATGGCTCACACAAAATAATTCAAAACAAATCAAGAAGGCTAAATCTGTAAATCCTCCCATTCTGCAGGGCCAAAGGGTTATTTTACAAAGCACAAGCACTCAGGCTACACAGTTCTGCTGAAGTGCCCTGTAACAGTCAAGAAGAGCTGAAGCAATTATCAATGCCTCATCTCCTCCAAAAGGCACAAACTCCAGGGAAGGAATCAATAGGAAAACTTTACAATACAGAGCCCTAAACTCAAGACCCATTTTAGGCATAAAGCCTTTAAAAGGCAGGGGATAAATGTGAGACTAGGACTTAGGAAAAGACTGAACTCCATCCTTGAATATCTGGCCATGGTATGGACTTCTGGGTTCCTCCATGTAAAATGTAAGATACTGATATTTGTTTCCTTAGTCAAATAATTTGAAGTCCACTGGCAGAATATGCTGAATAAGAACTCAACCTCTGAGCCATTTATACCTTCCTATTATTTAACAAAAAAGTTTTAATGCTGAGATGTGCCAGAGCAGACACAGAGATAAAAGCTTCTGCAGACTTCACAGGCATTTGCAGGATATCTGACAGGATACGATCCATCTCCTCCAGATTAGTTTTTGAATGGGATTTGTGACATGTCCACTTGTCCAGGCAGGAGAATCAATTTTCTGATTCTTACACTCCCACGACTCTAAAAACTGCACTTTTTACAAGCTAGAAAGGGGAAATGTTCTCCTACACCTGCTGGCTATGTGATGGATGGAGAGGCAGTTCAACATCTCACAATGAATTGTCACTAACAGAATTGGAGTGCAGGTTTCCAAAATACTGCCTGAAAGGTGAAGCCTCCCCAAAGCTTTCAAATTTAGAGATTTCACCTTTGCAAGGCTGCATTTCACCTGAGATGTTTGTGTCTTTCATCATCAGACAAACACCTAACACCTCTGCCACGTAAAGCACTAAGAACAGGATATAGAGAAATATTGTGATTATAAAACTGATTTATTGTTTACTCTCACAGGGCCTAGTTGTTACTTCCACTGAATTCAATGGGAGTTTTGCCATCAACTTCAATAGGGTGGAGCAGAGCCAGGGACTTTTGTCTGTTAATTCCTTGTGGATCATTTACAGCTTTCCAAGCACTGCTGCAAAAATAAACTTCAGATTTTTAAAAAACCACACACACACACAACAAAAAACCAACTGGAGTTAAAATGTGTATAAAGAACCACTGGCATAATATCCCTACAGTATTTCAGAGTATCTCATTATTTACTCATTAAATCAGCAAACGACAGCTCCATTTCTCAGGATCAGCAGCCTGTGCGTTTCTCACGCCGGCAATCAAATTATTCACAAGCCGTGTACATAATTTGCTCTTGAATATATATAAAGTTTAGATATAATGTGTTGGGCTCAGAGCACAGACACACGGCCAAAAGCGAGCTGGATAAGTGACAGTGCTCTGAAGGTGCCAAGCAAAGACGGGAATATTTCTTCTGGGTATCCCTCTGGCATGGTTCTATAGACCAACTCTAAGATGCAGAAGGTCCTGGTAAGAGAGAGAGAGCAGGCTACAGAAAACAACCAGCCACACTAAACAGATAAACAGGGAGCAAAAAAAAAAAAACAGAGAAAAGTTGAGAACTCACACACCCTCTCTATTTCTTCCACCTTTAAGGTGCCTCTCCAATCTTAAGTAGCACAGTGGCAAAACTCAATATTAAGATTGAATTTGTGTATTTTTGCACACCATTGTCACGTGTTTTCAGACAGAGCTCATCTGAAACTAAATATTTTCCCTGAAGAAGGATGGGAGATGTCACTCTTTTCCAAATTTCCACCAAAGAGTCAAAAAGTGCAGCCCTGGACTAAAATGGGGCAATGCTCCTGGATGAACCTTCACCATCTTTCTGAACTAATTCTCATGTCAACTGCTTGGGAAAAGTAGGACTAAGACAAAGGGAAGTTGAAAGCCTGGGGCTTGAATGGAAACTATAAAAGGAACAAAAGTAGCAGCAACAAAACTCCAAGGACTCCTTTGGCACCCAAGGAGGAAGCTTAAAATACAGCCAGCATCTCTCAGCCTTTTTCCCTATCTTCGTCTAAAAAAAAAAAAAAAAGAAAAAAAGAAAGAAAAGGGACAGCTCTTCGAAACAATCTCTTTCTGTGTAAGCTGCTGCCAGAGTCTGAGAGAATAAGCCAGGGTTTCTGTGCCAGCCCATTCACATGGCCAGGTGAAAAGAAACTCATTCCTTTACAGCCTGTGCTGCCCCACAGAACATCTGCTGAGAAAGTGGGATGGGAAACACCAAAAAGGGGAGAAGAGAACAGCCGAGGCCTTCAGGTTAGAAGGGCAGCCTGTTCCCACCAGGGAGTCCCTCTTTCACTTGCAGACAACTGCTGCATTTGACATTTCAATGGGAACTGAGGCAGAGCAGGAGGGAGGGCGATGGAGGAGGGGGCGGTAGGAGAGCACATAAAGGGATCCGAGTGAGAAAGGCAAGACAAAAATTCTGCATCTCTTTCATTTCTGCTTTCAGGGTATTTTTTCTCCCCATAATATGACAGTCAGGAGAAAAAGGAGAGTTTCTTTTAAAATCACACAGGCAGAGAGAGTTGGTCCTGCTAAAAACTTCTTCAAGATGAATCAATTTTATGGGGCTTACAGAGCAAAATTCTCTCTTTTTTTTTTTTTGGTCATCCCTTTTTTTTGTTTGTGTTTTCAATGAGAAGGAAAAAGGATTTACATAAAATAAACAAAAAGAATGAATAGCAGCAAACCCTGCCATGGGCACCAACAGTGGATGCTTTTAGAAGAGCTACATGAATATTGTTTCAGTGTTCAGCATTGTCTGAGGGTTCAACACAGACACATTCATCCTGGGAAGTAATTCTGGGGTCCTGATCACTCCATACAAACCCCTCAATGAGATCTGCATGCTTTTTTAAATCTGCTTTATAGAAACTTTCATCCAAACACATCAGAGTAATTTTGTAAAGGCTTCAAAGCAGCCCTGTGCCATGAAAGGGTATTATCTCCATTTTACAGAACAGGAAACTGAGGCCCAGAGGGAATCACGCAGGCAGCATCCAGAAATGAATCACTGGCAAAGCCTGGAATAAAACTGGTTCCCTGGAGCACCACGCTCATCTGCAGTGAATGCAGAAATGGCCTTGGCTAAGTAAGAGTCTCTCTGCTGGGTTTTATGTCAATCCCAAATATGCAAACCAAAAATAATACAAACAAGGCTCAAATCAAAATCGTGCTTTCATATTTACAGCCAGTGGATGTGGATTCATAGAGAACACCAGTCCATGTGCTGAGAAATACAGAGGAACCTTTCAGGATTTGGAGAGGGGATATGTGAATGGCCAAGGCAGGAAGATGGCAGAGGAGAACCCAGGAACAGCTTCTCTGAGGGGAAACTCAAGGAGGTTAGAGCTACCCTCAGGACAGTTCTGGGGTTCTGCTTGCACAAATCAAAATGGAAAATGAGATATTACATCCAGAGTTCATAGATCACAGAAAAGGGTTTGGGTTGGGAGTGACCTTATAAAGATCATCTTGTTCCAACCTCTCTGCCATGGGCAGAGGCACTTTCCACTAGATCAGACTGCTCCAAGCCTCATCCATCCTGATTGCTTTCCTCAGTAAAAATTCCCATGAATTCCACTTATGGTCAGTGAGGGAGGCAAAAAAACACAGAGTTTGTAGGATTAACACCACGCTCAACACTCAGCACATGCTGTGCAGCAGCCAGGGGTGTGTGTTATTTGCTTGGGACGAGGGTCACACACAGCAGAGAATCTCCACAAAGCCCTCAGTGTCGGGGCTATAACTCAGAAGTGAGGATTAAGAGGTTAAAATGCTTTGTGTTCAGCTGGAATCAGTCTAGAGAGAGTTCAGCATCACTTACCCTTTTGTGTGTCAAAAATAGCCAATCTTTGATCCTTCTTGACTGCTGTGACTCAATATTACTTCCTTTCTGTCTCTGCTCCCCTCTACACACATACCAGTGGGTTCCTGTTAAAGGGACAGTTTGCACTGGGGCAGATTTGGGGGTGATGAAACGAAGCCATGGGTGCTTCTGGTCAGTGTGGGCAACCTGGGCCTTCCTCCTACCAACCCAGCCTCGTGGCCCTACCCATGGCACTCCAGGCTTTCCAGCCTCTGCAGTGACCATTTTATCCACCACAAGCATCTGAAAATCCATAAGGTCCATCAGAAGGCACGGAGAGACCTTGGCAAGTTATTTTGGAGTGGTTTGAGGGTTTTGTTTCAAGTCAGAAGGCTCCCTACAAACACCTCTGAACTGCACGTCTCTATTTTCCATCTGCAAAACAGAAAAAAAAATGAATTCCCACAGAAGCTATCCACATTGAAACCCTGTGAGGAAGACAAAGCTGCAAAGTACCAGTAAGAGGTTAAATCTCTCCCTGGTGTCTCACAACCAGCTGGCAGGGAGAAGACAGCAGGAGATAGGAAAAAATGAAAGTCCTTCTCTAACTATAAATAAAGTTGCCCATATTATTATTGCAGTTATAAAGCAAGTTAGGAAAGTTTCCTATATCACAGTAGATCCCCTCCTCAGCCTTCAATTCCCAGGAGAATAATTGAGTGACAACAGAGCAGAGCCACCGAGGCTCTCTCAGATATTGAGGACAAGTCCAGAGGACAAACCCATCCACCTCTTACCATGTGGGGCTGAAGCCACTTCTTTGTGCCCAGCACTGAGAGGTTTCACTATTCTGGCTGCCACGTTTTGTAACACATACTCAGACACCAGATATCCAAGGGGTAACGCTGAGTAATGTGCTGGCTGCTGTCTGCCTCGCTGAAAGGGTGATAAGAGTCAGCCAGAGATAGTCCTGCTTCCCAAATTAGATAGCTAAATGATCAGGCCCTTAGAAAAATAACACCACGAGCCCTTCCCCACCATTACCTTTCTATCACAGATAAGTACTGAGCATTGCTAAGGCAATGTCAACTGCAGCCTCAGCCTCCAGTATTTAAAAAGTCATGACTCAGACAAGATCATGAAATTGGTTTAGATTTAATGTGACTTTTTCCATTAAAAAGCTCATTTGAATGAGCATTGGGTTTTCTCCTTGCTGCTGGATTAGAAATGGGCTTTAAAACTGAAAACGTGATCAAGAGACAAGTTGCTGTTGCTGCAGCTGTTGGACTTCAGAGAAATATTTCCATTTGCAGGAAAGGTACAACTTATTCCCAGCCAAGAGATGTGGCGACAATGTGTCTCTTTCAAAAGCATTCCTCAGGCTAAGTGAGGCGTCTTCTCTGCCCTCGGCTCAAGCCAAGTTTTGAAGCCCTAGTTCATATATATTCTCCCCAAAATAACTGCCTCAGAAGCACAGAAGCGTGTTAGCTCAAAGCACTGCTTGATGATAAATTTGCTTTGCTGCAGCAGTTGATCCACGTATTCACACCAGCAGCTTGTGGGTCCCCTTCCAGCTCAGGATATTCTATGACTCTGTGATCTGGTTTGGGCCAATAATTTCTGGCAGAGGCAGGGCAGGTGCACTGTGGAGAAGCAATGACACCTGGACCTATCACTGCTGGTTGATTCAGGGCACCAGAACCAAATTCCTGAGATGTTTGGTTGCTAATCTGAAATTCTTTCCATTGCCTGCAGTAGGGGTTTGTCCTAGAAACAATCAGGGAGGGACCTCAGATGGTTCAGGCTGCTTGAAATCTTGTTTATGTCCAAGGTGCTGCCCCCACTGCTCTCTTCCACAGTAAGGAACTTAGACATGCCTCAAGGAAGCACTGAAATAGAGTGAAGGGTGTGTTTGGGGAGGAATGAAAAAAAAAAAAGTAGAAAAATATCACCCCCACATGTCCAAATGGAAAATCATTAAGAATTTGACAATAAAATGATCCCGATTTGGAGTTCTGGTGACATTCATCAGCTTTATCTGCCTTGGACATAAAACACTGCATATCCACAACTCCTAAAAGCAATGCAATGGAAGATCTGAGGTTCATCACTCACTGAAGACCACACTGATCACAAAGCTGAGATCAGACTTCAGCCAAACCTTCTTGTGAGCACAGGAACATGTGTGCACTGCACCAGTGCTGGCATCAGCAAGCTGGTGAAGCAAGGACCATTTCTGTACAGCTCTTAACACCAGCTTAGCACAGTTCAATTTTCCATCCCAAAAGGAAAGCTTTGGTTTGCCAGGTTAATTTTGGGCAGTGCTGCACCTTTGGGAGCCCTGTGAGCTGCAAGCACTGAATTTGGAGCCTTCCCTAGCTATGGTTCCTTAGTCACACCCTGAGAAATCAAGGAGGGGGAAAAAAAAAAAGAAAACCAGAAAAATGTTTATATAAAAATGTAAAGAAGTCACCTGAAAGATGTACCTGGATACCTTGCCTGCTTGCTGCTACAATTAGTAATATTTTCAACTGAATTTAAAACAGATGAAAGCCCTGAAGGATAAAACCTGCTAACTTTGCCTCCCACCTACCCACCAGCTCCAGAAATAAATCTTGTGGGTTTGGAAACAGCTCTTTCCCCACCTCTAACCACAGGTTTGACAGTCCCTGCCAAGCCTCTCTATTTCACGAGTTTCTGGATCTTTCACACACACACAAGTACTCACACACACACTCACAGAGCTGCCCACTTACAAACCTGACAGGTAAAATTATCCCCTCCCTCTCCAGCCCTCCTAATTGCCTCCCTTGGGTTCTCCTGGAGTGCAAACGTCACTGGCTGAACATTAAGTTCACGCAGTGTCACCGTGACTTTCATTAGAGCAACCTCTGTCTCACAGCTCAGCCTCCACCTCACCTCCCATTCCACTGCCAGGGCCCACCTGCAGCCTGCAACTCTCCAGCCCAACTTTAAATCATTATCCCAATTGCTCCCAGCCATTTAAAGATAGTTTTGTCAGGGAACCATTTGAAAGTGGGTGGTGATTTTTTTTTTTTTTTAAATCTGTATTTTTTTCTAAAAGCACATTTTCAGACGTGTTTTCTCTTGATAGCTTTCTCAGAAGGTATTGGTAATTCAAGACCAAATTCATTCAATATCATTAAAATCATGATATAAGGGTTATTAAAAGCTTTGCAATATTTACCATCTTAAATCTTCACTGCTGGAGGCCTGTGATCACTCTGCAGTCTCTCATTTCTTTTCATTTTATTTTTTGGAAAAGAAGTGAATTTCATGGTGAATTTTCAAAAGTGAATTGACCCTTCACAGAAGCATTGTCTTCACAAGCTGCTGTTGTTTATGTTTCCTGAAATCCAAATGAAGATCCATGCCACCTGCAAGGAGCAGCAATGATTTTTAATTGGATTGTAGGAACTATCAAGAGACAAACAAGCAACAAAAACAATTAGTATCAGCAGTTCCTTTTTTCAAACTGGGACCTGCAACACTTGCTCCTGAGTTCAGGATACAAACCAGCTCTCCCTAAAGATCTTTTGAACCCCATCCCCCGAAATTATGGGATCTTAAAAATTGAAGAATCAGCAGAGAGACACAAGAAACTGCTTAAGAATTGGATTTAACCAGAGAAAATGGAAAAAAATAAATAAATCTGACTTCTGCTGGCTGTGGGTTACTCAGAAAAGAGCAGTAGCAAATTAAGATTCATTGTGTTAATGTACAGAAAATTTCTTTAGCCTGATATTTTACAACAGAGTGAATTAACAAATAGAATTAATTGACTAGCTCATAACTAAATAAACTATCTTCAAATTGCTTGGATTAATGACAGCAGTGAGCAGAAATTGTATTTGTTTTCCTATTTTAAAGGTGCAGATAATAAAAAGAAAGCATGCAAACCCAAGTGCTTAAACCTGGGCTCCTGAGGATATATTTGGGCATCCAAAATCCTTATTCTAATTTTCAAAATGTGCTTAACAACTCAGCAGCTTTGAAAACCAGACCATACTGTCCGTAGCCAACCAGGAATTTTTGAAGTTCATGATTTAAAAGGACATGACAAAAAACGCTGAAAATGAACAGCTAAAATCTCAAAGCACCCACTGGCTTCCCAACTGACTTCTTTTAGCAGCTGAATCTGTTGGTTGCAGATTGAACAGGGAGTCAAGAAATCCCATTTCTATTTCCAACTCCATCAGAAATTATGTTTGGGAGTGTTTCTTCCAGGAAAGATCATCTTCAAACCCTTCCATACTGGATCTCAATTTGTCAGTGTTGGTTTATGGCAGTGAAGCCTTTGCATTAACAATCATGGAATCGTTTAGGCTGGAAAAGACCTCTAGGATCATCCAGCCCAGCCACCAGCCTAGCACTGCCACATTCATCACTCGCCCACATTCCCAAGCACCACATCTACACAGTTTTTGCACACTTCCTGGGATGGTGATTCCCCCATTTCACCATAAGGAAAAGGCAGAAGGAACCCCCTGTAGCTCAGAGCATGGGCTGGGTGTAGGGACAGCAATTTTCCAGCACCCACCACCCCAGAGCTTGGCCCTAGGGGATTTTTACAGCCCACCTGTGCTCCTGCTGCCACAGACCAGACTGCAGCATCCTCTTTCAGACTCTAAACCAGCATCTTGGTGGCTGCAACAGACTATTTAGGATACAAACAAGTCAACAAGACCAGCTGCTAGTGCTGTAATAGGTAGCTATGAATTTATATTCCTCCTTTGCATAAAATGCATGACCCTTATCCAAGAATATGGAAGCACTTTTGCTCCCCCAGACAAATACCTAAAGCTAGTCAAAGGTACAGGAATGCATACATTTATCCCAGCTGTGGGCTGCATCTGCAGATTAAACATCATTTGTTCTGGGTCTGACAGGAAAGTGAGCTGGAGAAAAATGTGTCAAAGACAAGAAAAAACCCAAACCAGTCAGGCAATGGCTGGTAACTAAAAGCTGATTCCCACCACAGGTGTCTTGTTTCCCCTCAGGGCCACCTCTTGCTGTTTCTGTCCCCCTCTCCCCAGATGCTACAACTCCAGAGGGAGCAGGGTGGGTTAATGCACAGACTGGAGCAAGCCTTGCTCCCCTTCCTTTCCCCCTCCTCCTGCTAGCAGAGGCAGACCAGCCACAAACCCACTTTCCCCCACCACACCTTACTTCTTTCCCCATCCCAGCTGCATAGGGGTGCTTAAAACTCCCCCAGAAGATGCTTTTCACTGGGCAATGATGGACACATGCAGGACATTGCAATTAGCAGCTGACTCCTCACCAAGGATGACAAATGAAGGAAAAAAACAGAGAGGCAGATGAGAGAAGAGGATTTTTGGCCTCAGGTGTTCAGGCACTTCAGGGTAAAAAAAAAAAAAAATAAATCCTTGTCCTATGTTTCTGAAAGGTTGGAGAAGTACAATTTGTGCAGACACAAAGAGAGAGACACAGCTGGATCCAACATGTCTGTACTCATCCCTTTCTTGTAAGGACCAGGGCAGCAGAAACCTTTCTGCAAGCTGGTCCCCATCCCCCAGCACAGGTTTTTCCTTCCCTTCTTGCTGCAGTCACACCTTGGCCACCCCATCATGTGATGCCCAGCCCCACCAAACTGGGATGAGCTGCTGACACACCTCCACAGGGGCTCTGGATCACATCCTTCCCTTTTCTAAAAGGGAATCACACAGCGATTCAGAAAGGCAGAGGCACCCAAAAAAACATCTAACTGCTTTTGGTTAGTAATGTGGAAACAGGAGCCTGGCCAGCTCTTACAAAATACACTTTTGACACTGATCTCCCAAACAGGAACAGACTTGTTCTGGCTGTCTGTACGTGTACACACACCCACACTCACAGATGTGAGAGCAGAGCTCAGCTGCTCTGGGCTGCAGCCACCAGCACCAGCCCAGCCTCCATCACCCACCACTGCAGCTGGCAGAGATCCCACTCTGGATCATCCCTGGGAGACCAAACTGCTGCTCCTGCCCCCAGCCTGGGATGGGATCCGTCCCCACTGCTCACAAGGGCTGGTAGGACCTGGAAAAGTAAAGAGATGAGATCTACATCCATCAAGCAAGGCAGCTGAATGAATTGCCCTTTTCGAGAGCTGTGAGCGCTCCAAGTGCAAATCTTTCAGAGTTTGTGACAATAATTTCCCCCCCCNACTGCTCACAAGGGCTGGTAGGACCTGGAAAAGTAGAGATGAGATCTACATCCATCAAGCAAGGCAGCTGAATGAATTGCCCTTTTCGAGAGCTGTGAGCGCTCCAAGTGCAAATCTTTCAGAGTTTGTGACAATAATTTCCCCCCCTTCCTATTAATAAAATATAATAGCAACTCTGAGAATAATGGCCTATTATCTGAAGGCTTAAAATGACAGAGCCATCAAAAGGAAGGTGAAATATAGGGCTGGGGAATCAGCTTGGGCGGGGAGTTACAACTTCCCTGCGTGGCACGTAGCAGAGCACGACAGATTTAGTGATTTCTCTGAAAAAAACCAGCACAAAACATCAGTGTCTTATTATTTAATATCTATCAAATGCACGTTTTTAAATTGTTCTCAGTGCACATATGTCAGTTGTTTGCTCAGCTCAGAGAAATGCCCCTGACCTGCCATACAAGCTTGCGGAATAAACAGGTTGGATGAACCCAATTCCTGCCCCTCCTACACTACAGCTGTCACGAGGTTTGCAGGATCTGCCACCTGGAAACCATGGGACAGGTGGCAGCAAGGACAGCAAGGATCATGGAGCACATTTTGGTCTCTGCCACTGTTAGACCAGGTGCAAAATGTTATTTTTAAAGATTTTTTTGCCTCATAGGAATGGATAGAAAACTAAATTTAGCTTAAAAGGTTAACTTCACTTAAAGGCTTAAACTGAACCAGAACTTAAAAGTCTTAAACTTTTGAGATCAAAAATTTTATCTGACCTTTTTTTTTGTCATTGAGGGGGAGGAGGTTTGGAACCAAACTATAACTAGTCTACATTTTATTTTCCAGTTTTTGCTACTTTTGCAAGAATTTGAAATTTAAGAAATATTTTCCAAAAAGGTAGTTATTTTACCCTTTTCCTTTTTCTCCTAAGGATGCCATCATTCTTTCTTTTCCCCTTATCTTTTGTCTATCTCTCCTTTTCTCTCATCCAAAGGTTGAACTCTCCAGAACAGTCACTCAGTTACACACCCATGAACAGAAAAGCCAAAAAACCCCAATGGATCCTTCCTTGCATCCAGTCTCTAATGCAAAAACTGCTTATGGCTTAATGATGCTCCTCCACGCTTCATTAGCTTTTATCAGTGTGGAAATCAGGTTTCATCCTGAGTTTGCAGACCTGTCACTGGAGATGGGTATAGCAGAGCAGGATGTGTTCCTGCTTTCCTCAGTGTCATTGGGCTCGTTGCCATTGATTTTGGAGGTGTCAGAAATGTCACCCACGGAGATTTTCAGCGATAGGAGGCTGCTGATTTTCTGATCCAGCCCAAATTAGCAGCTGCCTGATAATTGTTGACATTGGAGAGCTATGAAGCAAATTGGGGGCCTTGTTCCAACGAACTGTAAAAATAAATAATAACCATAAAAGTGCGTCCGTGCTGTAAAACCTCCCACAGCCAGAAACAATGATGGGGATTTGAGACAGCACCTGGAAGGGAGAGCTCTGCACCTTGACAGGGAACAGAACCTTTTTGGCCATCTCTGTGGGAGGGTGAGGGGCTGAGCAGGCAGTGAGCCACCGCTATTATCCTGCCTTGCCCCAAGTGTAACCCAAATCAGGGCCGGGATGTTGTGGGTAGAGCTGTCATTGTATCTCTGCCCATGGGGTCTTTCATAAAGGCAGGTTTTAAGCCTTTCTACAAAGTTCCAGGAATCCTCTCCTCAAGCCTGAAATGACCTATTAAATGTGGTTGTAAATCCAGGGAATGCCCTTAAATTTTCTTTGAGCACATCTCTGAAACAAAACGTGACCCCACACAAAGAGATTCTTGCTTTGATTCACCTTTCCCACCACCTTATCTCCACTACTGCTTTTGCATGCATAAACTATTTAAAAAGGAGCACATATGCCAAAATAATTTTCACATCAGAACTTCCTGAGCTATAATTGCCTTTTCCCAGAAAAGCAGATTGTGACAACTCACTCGAGTCAACCTCTGCTTGTAAAACTGATCTTGATCTTTGCCAACCCCTGGCTGTAGCTGCTTCTTAATCAGCCACCAGGCAGGGAGCAACTCAACATTCATTTAAAATCTTCAGCACTGAATAACATGGAAATCTGGTCTTTTCTTTCCATCTCTGAGGCCAATTCCGTGCAAGTTGGTAGGGACCAGAAAGGCTCTCGGTGCCTTATTTAGGGTCCAATCCTCCACACCTCTGTGTAACAAACTCCCATTGCTTTGAACTGCAGAGGAAAAGCCTGAAAGTTTCCTTAGTGCTGCTCTAGCTTGTACAAAAGGGAAATTTTAATGATTTCACTGTCTCTACCAAGCTTAAGACACCAGAACTTGCAAGGAGCTGTGAGATCCTAGGCAGAAGCTGACAGAGTATGAAGCTGTCATCCACAAACAGCCTATTGATGTTTTCTCCAGAGCAGCCAAATTAATACAATACCAAGTCCTTGCCCATGTTCTACGTAATTAATTCAACACTGAGATGACATTTCATTTAATCAAAACATATCATATCCTCTCTTTCAGCTGAAAGAAACACTAAAGTTATAATGAAAACAGGTCAATATATCAACTATCAGCAATTTTGCTCAGTATTTCTGCTGGTCCCTGAAAGCCAAAAAAGAGCTGATGCTTTCCCTTCTTGATCTTTTTACTCCTCATTTGATATTCCTATTGATACAGCATTCAAACAGGCAGGGAGCTTCTCAAAATAGAGGAATTTTTCATTTTTGTTACATTTCTTCACAGCAGAATTGGCTACATTTTTTTTCCCCATCTAAAAGTGTGTTTTCATATAAATAAAAAATAGAACCATCACAGGAGAGCTGACCATCTGGTCCTGCATCCTGATTCTGATGGGGATCAGCCTCAGCTGTTTCAGGGAAGGTTTGTTCCCAACCCCTTTCTGTAACAAACCAGTTTGCATCCCAGAACAGGAGGGCTTCCCTCCTCTTTGAGGTTTAAAATGGAATTTGCAGCTTTCCTTTTTTTTTTTTTGATTTCACAAAAAATAATTCCTAAATATTTTACACTGTGCTTCCAGAAGGGGACTGCAGTGAACAAGGGTCAGCCAGCTTTTGTGGATAGCAAAAGAGCTGACTCTTGCACCTCCAAAGTATTTCCAGCCTTCTGTGACAAGTCTAACAGAGACTTCATGCTATAGCAGACACATCAATATTTGCCATATCTTAGCCAAGATTTGATGAGTTCATCTGCCTTCATGTCACACATGAAATACCCCAGCCCTTTTCCCAGGGTGTTGCTGGAATTGCCATTCTGGTCCCTGATGAGGGAAGGAACTGGAACTCCTCAGACTTGCAGCTTTGCTTCATGTAAATCAAGTCACAGCTGCAAAATTTGGGAACAGAAAAAAAGTGAAGAGGGGAAAAAACAAAACAAAAACTTCCCACCACACACATCCAAAATATAAATACTCCTGGCCTGCTCCCACTAGTAAATGTCACTTGACACTCTCACATCAAATCCATCATCAGCTTGAGTGTTTAAAGAAAACCACTGCTGGGTTGGCCTCAAATCTGTCCCCAGCACCAATTTACAAGTAACCCCTCTATATTAATTATTCCTAAGTGTGCCACAATGACATATTAAATTTGCATGCTAAAGCCTAGTTAAAGCCAAGACCTCTGAGAAAGCACTGCAGAGAAGAGAAATGTATTGTTTTAAATAACTACCTACTGCTGGGCAGGGGCACAGAACATATTTGGAAGCAGTGAAACTGCTGGAGAGAAGCAAGGATGTTTTGAAAACAACACATTTGGGTCCTGCTAACACTGGAACAAATGAACAAACATATATTGAGGTTGGTACGAGGTGCTTGCAAGCATATATTTACATCCCTGGAGGTGAGAATGCTCTCTGCCTTGGTCTCAGCAAACGTGGAAAATGCAGGTAGCAGAAACCATCCCAGGCCCCCAGAGGCTGAGCAGTTGCAGAGACAATCCAAAGCTCACTGAAGCTCTAAATCAAATAAGCAAGTGCTGGCCCTGCATTGCAAGGACCTTCCCACAGTGCTCCAGGAGGATTTTGCCTCATAACAGACACCATCAATGCTAAGCAAATCACTTGCTTAATTATGTGTATTTGCACAGTGTCATCCATTGCAGCTGAGGTCACTTGGTTATTATCATCATGCCAATTTTTTCATAAATGGAAGCTTGTTTTTTTATTTGTGATTCATTCTGTAGCAGTTGTTAAATGCAGTGCCATGCTAGGTGTACTTTTAACACTTTCTTTATTGCCTCAACATGTTTCAGATAGGCTGGGAAAGGTGTCTGCCTCCATTCACCCTTCCCATCACATGGGACGTTGCTATTAATTATAACTTGTGTCATATTAATCACATGATATTATTATTTATAAAGCAGTCCTCCACATACCAGTTATAAAAGGACGAAATCTTATCATGCCCTGATGAATCAGAGCTCAGTATATTTTAGGTTCTTCATAATCAGCTGGCAAAGACTTGCTTCTAAGCAAGATGCTGTTTATTTTTAGAATAGTAATGAGCAAACACCAGGAGTCCATAGGAGAAATAAAGAGCCACTTCTCTGGGAAACAGAGTGATCCTAGAGCTGCTGCTGGAAGCAGCAGTGTGAACACAACACCTACTGCTTATTACATCCCAAAACCCAGCCAAAAAATGGAACCACATACGAGTTTGGCCCCACTGGCCATCCCCCTTTGGGCGTGGTGTCACCAAGGCGCTTCCTCAGGGCACAAAACCACAGCTTCATAGACAGGAGCTACACAAGGAAAAGGCTGGCAGGGGATAAAAAGAATCCATGATCTGTATTTCATGAGATGATCTCTGAGAGGGATTGCAGGAGGCTGATTCACCATTAGGGAGAGCTTTACACAAGTCACAGCAATTTGGGAAGAAGGTGAGGGAGGAGAGAACCTGCTCCAATGCATAAGTCATGTGGCTTGCTGGTCTCCATGCTTCTTTGTTAGCCTCAAAAAATACAGTGTGAAAAGTTGAAGGGTGACAAGGAGGGGACACTCAGGAGCTGCACATTTGGCTCCCAAAGCAGCAGTCACTGAAAAACAGGTGTGGCTGAAATTAAACATCCTCAACTCTCCAGGGACTGAAAAGGGCACAAAGCCTTTGACCTGCAGGTCATTGGCTCCAAACCCAGACAGATTTTGTGAATGATCAAGAGTGATTCTTTCATCCTTCCCAACAGATTCCCATCTGTGTCTTTAAGTAAAATAAATAGGAAAGTCTCGCTCCAACTCTTAGCTGACAGCAGCCACCCTTCAGTGCTCAACTGCATGATTTCCAGCAGCAGCCTGCACCTTGGAGAAGAGCAAATCCTGCAATCCAAGTGAGACATACTGGGGTCACCATACCCAGCTCTCTATCAGCAGCCACAGCCATGAAATACTTCCCTGGAACCAGCTCTAGTATCTACAGAAATCTGAAATCCATCATCAAAATCAAATGGAAATAAATCCAGGGAAAGACCCCATCTAGTCGAGTTGGAACAGGATTAGGAATGTTCTTCCTCCTGGGAAGGGGATGTTTGCACACTCTTAGCCCACAACACATCAGCCTTTATCCTGCAGCATCATCAGGTCAGATCCTCTGGCACCTGCCTAGATAAAATCACTGAAGCTGGAAAAGACCTTTAACATCATTAAGCCCAACCTCTAAAAAGGGGGGCAAGGTGATGGCTGTGTCCAAGGAACCTGGCTCCTCCAAGAACATCCCAAATTTAGTGCTCCTTGCAATCATCATGCCCATCTACTGCTCAAAGTTACTCTGGAACCTCTTGCTGCTCTCATCCCTCAGAGAAAGGCACAGGCAACCAGGAGCATCTGCCAGCAAAGCCTCTGACAAACAACTCTCACACACTTTGGTCCAGAGCTTTGGCAACTCTGTAGTGTTTGGGAAATACATTACCCCTAGCAGCCTCCCCCCAGCTTGTTTATCCAGTAAGAATGTTTAATAAGGAGCCTGTTAAGAAGGCCACAGTTGTAGAGCACTCCCTTGTCTGTCAGGCAATCAGGTTGGATTATGGTGTTGATCATTAATTATTGGGGAGGAAGGGGGGAGAAGGAGGGCTGGCTTAAATTAAAAGCAAAACCAGAGCTCATTAGGTACATAATAAACATGGAATAAAGACAAAGGCACACAGCTCCTCCCTGTAACCATACCTGGCACCAAGGGATCAGGGCTCTCCTGCCAATTCACAGTGCTGCTGTCTTTGAATAGGATTTCAACTCCAATTGCTTGAGAAACATATCCACTCCTTTTTACTATCCTTAATGTTGCCTTCAAGACCTCTGATTCCAGAGATTTAGCAGAGTTCTGGGTTTGAAACATACAGGCACGGTCCCTGGAGTCTAAGCCAAGGGGTCTCATCCCCTTTCCTCCACCCATTCCAGCACCCTTTCATCCAAACAAACTTGCCACCACTCACTTGTTTCCAGCCCGCACAGGTGCAGTGCAGGAAATTCCCTGGGAACAAAAATAAATTAAACTTTTTTCCCCAAAGCCTTCCAGGAGGAAGCACTGCAGAGCACAGCAAACTTTTGGCACACCCAGGTTTTTCAGTGACCAGTCCAGCAAGGACATTTGGCCAAAGAATGAGTTCAAGCTCACCTCTGGACAACCCTTACACAGATGGAAACCTCTGACTCAACCCCAGGTTCCCTGGCTGCTCTCCCCACCCAGCCAAGGAACCCGGCTGCTTTGTCATCCCCCTGGAGCCCCTGAGCACTCATTTCAAGCTTCCCACCCTGTTTTCCAAACTAAGATGGGATCCTCCTGGCTAATCTCAAGAACAACAAAAAAAAATTCTTCAGCAAAAGTCCCAGTCTCTTGGTGTGTGAAGCCAAATCTCAGTCAGGAAGTGTGCACACCCCAGAAGACCCTCAGCCTCGGATGATCTCATGGGAGAACTTTGCTGCCCAACTCCAGGAGAAGCTGCAGCATTCCTCAGGTCAGTGCAGAGTGCCTTTCCATCATGCCACCTGTTCCCAGGGCTGCAGGGAAAGGAAAAAAAACATTTAAGAATCAACAAGAGCAAAATCACAGACAGGTCTTTTGTCTCCGAGCTGCCTGTCACTGTGCAGCCACAGGTGAGCAGGGAAGGATTTATATGACTGCCTTGCCAGACAAAGCTCAGATGCTTTTTCCAAGGTAAGATATGAGAAAAAGATCAGTTTCCCTCTCTACTTGTACTCATGGAAGTAAAACCAGGTTGATTTTAATTAATTTTGCTCATGAATGAGCTGCACTCCCTGGGTAAAGCTCATAGAAACTTAACACAAGGTTAACAAAAGCAAACCCGTGAGTAGCCCAGGTAGAGCAGAGCTGACACCACTGCTTCTTATGGGTTCTTACTTCAAAAATAACCACAATTCACTGCACACCATCAGCTCAAAGGGATCACTTTCCTCCTAGACACCACTGCCTTGTGCCCTGCCCATACACGAGTGTCAGCAGAGACAAATCTGTACTGAAATTTAATGAATCTGGCTAATTCATTATCTGAAAGACTCATGTGTTTCAGTTTTGTTTCATCCTGATTTTTTTTTTTCCTTCCAAGCCGAGCACACCAGATGGCCAATACCACTCTCATTGCTAGCTACTAATCAGCCACTTCCATATGATATTTGCCATGAAGAATTAATACAATTAGGTCAGGATGTAAAGACATCATATTATTCATGGCAACAAGCCCAGATTTACTTTCTATTCCTCCTGCAACTGCCTGCAGCCCTGGTGAGGTCAGAATCCAGGTCCATTTGCACTGCAGGAAGCTGAGCTGCTCCAGGTCTCATTGCACAGCACTTCTGCAGATGCAGCTCTCATTTCTTTTTCCCTAAGAAATACAGTAAAATTCAGCTTCAAAAGGAAATCTTGCTAAAACATCTCCAAGTGCACACCTAACAAAAGGATGATGCCCTCCCTTGTAACATTTCTCAGCTCTATTTTTCAAGATTTATTTTCCCTTCTTTTTCAGTCACTACAATAGATGCAAGAAATAGTGATGGAGAATTCCTAAAAAGTGATTGAGAGAATTCTGCTGGCCAAACCCTCAGAGCTAGGAGATCACAGAGCAGAGGAGGGGGAACTATGCCATGCCCTTACAGCCCACCATGGTGCTCCCTCTAGACTGTTCACCCAGAAAGGAAGAAGTAGATCAGCTATTTATCACAGCTTTGTTATTTTTCTTTTAAAATAATTGTTGTTTCTTCCTTCCTTTTGTTTTCCATATCTAAGTAACTGAAATATAAATAATTTTTCTTCCAGCAGAGCTTAGCTCAGTGGCAGGACCCAGACTGCCTGGGAAGGATAGTTCCTCTCTGTTCCCCTCTCAGGGCACATTCCTGGTTCCCACCCACAATGCATTTGATTTTCAGGGTCCTCTTTCTCGTGGTTTAAAGCTGTGAGCAAAAGTGGGATTGCCCAGTGACACATGGGAGATCAAATCTTGACTCTTTGCTCTGATAAAAACACCCAACAATGACTTTGGCCAAGTTGATGGCTTTTTTCCTGTTCCACAGACTCCCTACCCCTAAGCTAAAACTCAAGCCCGGGCAGCGAAGAGGCCAGGACACCTGGTGAGACCCAGGCAGGGCTGCCACGCCTCTCCCAGAGCTCATTCCCAGCAGAGATTTGCTGTCTCAGCCTGCAGCCAGCACCCACCAGCCTGCCCCAGGCAAACCCTCTCCAGCACACCGCGCTGGGCTCAGCTCTGCTCCCTCCGGCTACTTGCAATTCCAGACATCTGTGTTTACTCCACAACCCATAACAGAGTTGTTTTCCCTGGAAGGGCTCCATCACTGCCTTTCTCCTGCTGCCTACCATGTGTCCATTTCTTTATACATATATATAATTTTATTTTTTTTTTCCCAAAGAAGGTCTGGATGCTGCTATTTTCAGCACCTTCTCCATGTGCTGGAGGCAATTCATGCTTTGGGACACATGGCAAAGACTGCAGAAATATTTCCTGTTGGTCCTAGGAGAGGCTTCCCTAGCAAAAACACATTACAGTGCTTCAAAGACCCCATTCCCCATGCACAGCCCAGCACACGAGGCAGATGCAGCACTCAGAGTTTGCTTTTGACACTACATAAAGCAAAAGCCCTATAGAGGCCCAGAAAGCAGAACAAGGTCATCATATCCCCTGCAACACGACTTCTAAGGCAAAACTCTCCTGGTTACCACATTCATACTGTTACACAAGGGGAATATGACCTTTCTGCCTGATGCCTCAGGGAGCCCACCAGCCAAAATTCACTGGACATGGACCCAGACCCCAAACCTGATCTGGCAGTTCAGTCACAGCATCCATAGCTGGCCCCATGTCCTGCTGCCAAGCAGGGTAGGGAAGGCATGGTCCCTGCCAGGACTGTCAGCCTTCAATCCTGCTCCAAATACACTCATTTTTCTCCTATATGACAGTAGGATGACAGAGTTGTCATCTCATCACCTCCCTGTAGCACGACACTAAGGGGCACTAATTCACTGACCAGGACCAACCTGCTGAACTAATGTCCTTCACAGTCAGTAAATCCTTTCTTGTGCTCTCCCATTTCACTTTGTGACCCTGACAGACAAGGAGGTTAGTTTAAAGTGTTTATTATTAACATCATTATCATACAGCAGGGGAGAGGAGAAGACTGAGGTGGCAGTGAGGGGTGAATGGAACCCCCCAGCTGGGTGGGTGGGAGGTGGCAGGAAGGATGGGGGTCTGCAGGGAGTCTGCAGACAGCTCAGAAAGGAGGACAGTGCTGGATCCCACTGAGCCTTTCCAATGTTGAAGCAGAATCTTTTTCCCTTCCTAAGGGACAAGATTCCTTCTGGCCTGTGCTGAGATTTCTCCTGGGTGAACTGGGAGTTGCTTGGCTGGGACTGGAGCCCTCTCAGGCTCACAGAGCAACACCTGTGTGCACCACTCACCCTCCCTCATCCCAGGAGCAGGGAGGGGGTCAGCCCAGGAGAGGGGCTTTGAAGGCTGACAGCCTCAGGTGTGAGCCTGTGACTGAGACATTCCTGCAAAGCAGGAGCAAAAGATTTGTTACCTGGAGAGGGCTGATTCTTGACGAGTGATATCTTCATCCAGCTGTCCAAAAGCTGCCTGCAGGCAGCTGCTGCTTCACCAGGGCCAAGAGCCTGAATGTGAGACTCAGTAAGGTCCTTAAGACATCTGTGAAAGAGGGAGAGGACTGAGGGGGAAAAAAAAATAGCTGGGGAAAGGGTGCCTCTTGAGTTTTGTGTCAGCTGGTGAGGAGGTGAGGAAGGCTCAAAGAGCTCCCGCCTGCCTGTGTGCTCCTCAGCATGGGATGGGACCTGCAGAAACGTGTTCCTCCTCCTCAGGAGCTCTGTCACTAATCTGGCAGCCAGCCCTCCAAAGGGGGATGGCCAAGCAGCCACAGCTCTGGAAAACAGAGGGGGATCTATGGAGTCACCAGCGTTTTCCTGATTTCCAGGACTTATTTTTCTCCAGTGGTGAGGCATTCCTGGACAGAGAATGCCAGGTTAACAACAAGCCTGTTTTCCTGAGAAACCTATCCAAGATCACAAGTACCCCATGCACTGCTAGGTGAAAATCAGAGGGAGGATTTTGGAAGACAATATTGGGGTGCATTTTGGCCAGGAGCAAGATCCTGAAGGAAAGCCCATTGTGCAGGAGACGTGGACTCCTGGGTGTCATCCCACCCACACTGCTGGAAGGCCCTGCAAGCAGAGGGAAATGAGCACATTGCTCTGTGCCCTGCTCCCCTTATCTGTAAATCCAGCCTGGTTCATTACCACCACATTTTTAGAGTTAACACATGAGGTTTAATTTATTAGTGCCCATAAAATCCCTGCATTCCAGGGTGGGAGTTCTCTGCAGCACAAACCTCACTGCTGCCAGAGCACGTCTGTCACTTCTTGGTGCTCACCACAGCACTTCATGGGTAGCACCAAATCAAGATATTTTACCAGGGTGCAGTTCACTTTTCCTTCCTCTCACATGGCTTTTAGGCTTCATAAAACACACCTCAGAGTAGCCCATCTCCCCTCCATTCAACCACAGCAACAAGACTTGGCACTGTGCAGATCCAAGACTTGGAGATGCAACCCAAATCATGGCACCTCTGCTGCAAGTGGGAACAAGAGCAGTCCCCAGTGCTGAGGGGTTACTGCTCATCCCAGTGGCAGCTGGGCATTGCTGGGAACAGGATGGAAGCTGCTGATAATTCACAGTGCTTGGCCATCAGATGGGGACAATTTTCTTACCCAGCCTAGATCCCAGTCAGAGCATCCCAGCCAAGACAGAGCCAGACCAGGAGCCCTGAGACATCAAAAGGAGCCAAGGAGACCAGCCAGAGACATAAGGCAGGCACTCCCTGCCTGCTCTGTTCAGGTGGAACTGTTCAGGAATACTTTCAGGTTTGGCTAATCCCCTTTCAGAAGCACATTTCAAGCCCTGTTTCTGAAGGTCCTCGAGGCAAGACAGCTTCAGCTCTAAACCTCTGGCTACAGAGTGAAACTTAACCACGCTCAATTTACCTCCCCACCCGAGGGCATGTCAGACTTAGACCAGCTTCTGGAGTTTCAGGTTTATGGCTCAGCAACGTGAAGGACAGGAAAATGGATAATCTTGCCTCTTGTCTGAAAGACACAAGGTCAGAGGGGTTTTCCTAGCCCACATGAGGAAGAGGATTGTAGATGGTGTTATGGGAAAGGGTAATTCCATTTGCTTGTAGCACTAGAGATGCTGGGAATTTGCTTTCCAGTACATCCCACCAGTGATTGTCACCACATGGGGAGATGCAGGGGATCAGAGCAGGGTAAAGATGCCTGAGGATCACATGAAGATGAAAGGAATCAGATCCAGCCTTGTGCTCTATGAATGGATGCCACTTACAGATCTCCTCCTGAACACTCCAAATTCTTCCCCAGCAAACATATTTCCACTTGATGCAGTGGAAATGGCTGAAAAACCTGAAAGCAATGTCTGAAGGCTCAAGCAACCCAGAGGACCTCAGGATTTGCACAGTTCACCCCCAGCCAGGCTCACCACAGGCCACAGCAGAGGGGTTAAAAGGCTCCACATATGGCTCTCATTGCTCTTCCTTTTATCCTGGTCATGCCCAGCAGGCAGAGAGCTCAGGAGGTGGGGAGAAGGAAGAGGGTTGGGAGAGGGTTAAACCTGAGGGAGGCAGGGAACAGCCTGGCCATGGGTTTTTAGCACAGCCAGGAGGAAAGCTGCTCACCCACCCGCCCCAGGGGACCATTAGGGCACTATGGTGACTCCCATCTCCAGGTCAGTAGTTCAAACCTGGTCCAAGCCAGGGACAGCAAAGGTATTATGTGAAATTAATGGTTGCTCTCAAATCCAATTCCTAGTACATGTGTGTCCACTTCAGTAAAACTTGCACCAGCTAAAGGCCACTTGAGCACCAGGGCAGAGAAATGAGGAGTGGGGAAGCTCCTGCCTCATTCCCAGATGGAAACCCTCCTTTGGTGAAGGTCAGGGTGGTCAAACAGTGCTCATCCTGCTCTCTCAACTCCCAGAGCTGTTCTTCTCACACCACATGTGCTTTTGCAGAGAAATAACTTAGAGATTTCTCAGATTCACATACATCAAGTCAGTAATTCAGAGTCATGAGTATACCCATCACAATGCTGGAATCTTTCTTTTCCAAGGAAAAATATCTGAGATAACAGGATGGAGTTAGACACGGAGATTTAAAGAGCAGGGACAGATTTTTTGCTCCAGTTTTTCATTTGCCATTAGCACAGCAGTGCCTCCCCCATGAGCACAGGACTAAGAACCCATCACTGCTCTGAAGCACAGCCAGGCAGCACCACTGCACCAGTGCTCTCCTTCAAAGAAAGCAAATAAAAACTTCTGAGGGAAAGCCACTCACAAAGATGTTTAAAACAGAAAGTGAAATATCAAAATACTTGGAAAAAAAATCACATTCGTGGAAAAATGACTCAGCTGTTTTGACAGAGCAGGAAGCTCTCGGACACAAATAAAAACAAATTGTCCATGTTTGGCAAAACCAACAGCTCACAGCAGTTGTGCTCTAGATGGTTCCTCCATAGCACCCCTTGGGACTAGGGGAAAATGCACCAAAATCTGCCTTAGCTGGTTCTGGAGTGTTTTAGGGTTGCCAGAAACAGCTGTACACACAAAAGGACATTGCTTTCTTCCTGGGCACTGTGTTCCCAGCCAATGGCTGAGCAATGGCTTCAAGCACTCCCAGCATTTGTTTTCCCCCTTTAAACTGGACAATTCACTCCTCTGCCCATCTCCCACACTGGGGCAGGGCTGCTCTCCAGTCCCCAGGGCAGACTCACCCCAGCTAATGCTCACCCATGGCACTCACCAGCCCCCTCATGCTATCCAGGAGCATTGCCATGTTTAATTCCTCTGTCAAAAATGACAGCAGATGGTCTCAGCTGGGAAATGTTGCTTGTCCCTGGAGTTACAGCCATACCTCTCCCGACTGCTCCTCTCCCAATTAGGAGCAAATCTGCCTCCTGTCAGGCAGCAGTTCATTCTGCCCCTACAGCCCACCCCATACTGGCTCCCATTTAAAAATAAAAGATTGCCTTTGCTGAGCTGCTTATTGCTGCCTGCACTGACAATAATTCTGTGGAAATTGGTCGTTGCCACCGCTGATGGCCATTAGCATGCTGACCTGCTTTGACTTCGCCATCAGCTTTGAATATCAAATCAGTGATTAACGACTTCCAGTAATGACCCTGCCAGGAGCATCCCTGTGTTTCTCCAAGAAGGTACCCTCTGAACTAGATCATTACAGGAGCTTGTCATTTGTCAGCAATTTAAAAGCTGATAAGTCAGCAGCACGCACTTGGGGATGAGGCTGGGCTGCTTTCCTTGATGTCTGTTGTGCTTTTCCTTTTTCACCAGCAGAGACAGATAAAATTCATATGGTTATGGCCAGCATTGTTTGCTTAACAGCACCTGAGAGAATAAAATGACAGAAATCACTCCTTGCTTGCCCCCTTCTGACTCTCTTTCCAAAAGCCTCTAATATTGATCATCTAAGTCTGGGTTTCAAAAAAGCCACATTAAGTCCAAAATTTGTTGTGCAGTTATAGCTCAAAGACACAATAAAGGAAAAAATAGTGTCACACGCTATTTATATAAAAATGCGTTTTTCCCGCTCCGAAAATATTGGCAGGTTAATTCTGACAGCTTAGGAGTCTGTGGTGTGTTAAATAGCACACAACTCCCTCAGCATGCAAGGGTAAAACCAGTGCAAGTCCTGCACATGGCAAAGATGGTGCAGCTCAGGTGCACCACTGCCCAGGGCAATGCACAAAGCCACTCCTGATGAGCACAAAACAGCCTCAATGACAAGGTGCTTCACCTTTGGTCTGCCCAGGTACCTTGGCTGATCACAGCAAAACAAAGCTTTCACAAAGCCTGGGCCAGAAAACCCCATGCAAGGGTTTGCAAACATCCAGTCATCCCTTTGATGCTTTTACAGGGTTTTCTAAGGAGCTCCCTGGAGCTGCATCAAGCCCAAGCACTGCAAAGAGCAGGAGAGCCATGCTTGGAAGCTGCCTTCACATCTGCAAGTGCTTTATGGTCCTAGAGAGGAAGAGAAAGGAAGAGGAGATCCTCTAATGAGGTTATTACCAGTGTCTGGCACTGCAGCAAGGCTGCACAATGCCTGTTGCACTCCTTCCTCCTACAGGAAAGGAAAACCCTTTGTGGGAAGGATTTAAAGGGCTCTGACTGAGACACCAAAGGTACCACCTCTCAGCAAAGAGCCAGGGCCATGGAGCAGTTTGGCAGGAAAGGGAAAAGTTTCAGGTTTTGTCAGGAAATCAGCAGCAAAATAAACAGCAAAGAGTCTTCAGCACCAGATGTGCTTGTGTGTTTGCAGTCTAAATTTACCTGGCAGAGCAGAGCTAATTTAGGCTTGTTGGACTGCATTTGGTGCAGAGCCTTTCTATGCCTCAGTTTCCTCCTTTGTTACAAAGGGTTAACTCTGACTCCAAGACAGCCAGAAGTTCCTATTTCCTCCTATTTCCATCTATAATAACCGGGTCCCAGGAGGAAGGAAACCATCAGGCAAAAGCCATCACTCACATCAGCACTGCCAGCAGGCCCAGAGACACAGAACAAAAAGCTGCTCCTCCTGACCCCTTTTCCCCACACAAGGATGATACAGAGCCGGGTACAGCAGCGATCACAGAGCTACCCCAAGCTCACAGAGACACCCTCACCCTAGCACAGGGATGAGCCATCTCCTCCTGCAGGCGCCCAGAGACCCCACCTTCCATCACAGCAGCCCCTGCAATCCCTGCAGACAGCTCTGCATCTCACAGCTGCGACCCAGCAAGGGGGGAGCAGAACCATCCCCTCACAGCCTGAGCTTACACACACCCCTCTCCCAGCCCCACTCACTTGTTGGGAAAGAACCAGCAGAAGAAGAAAAATGCAGCTCTGGTTTTTCCTTACAAGTAGTTGAACAAGCAGACGCCCATCAGGAAGCCCTGCCAAGGCTCTCTTCTCTTACCTGCTTTTGAGAAACCTTCTTCTGCTTATTTTTGCTCGTTTCATTGCAACCTCAACCCACAACACATCTCTCGTGGTTCTGTTTTTCAATTCTTCCACTTGCCCCATAGCACATTTCCAAATGATGACAAAAAAAACAAACCCAAAACAAAACCAAGCAAACAACAAAACAAAAACAACAGAAAAAAGAAATCAATAATCAAAGCCTTCCCCCCTTTCTAACAACAGCTATTTCCTTTTCCAGCCTCCCTTTAATAAGTTCGGTGAGAAGCCAGCTTCCTCCAAGGCTCCCATCAGAGCTTCTTATCAATTAGGGTAATTGGCACCCAGCTGAGCCTATCTCCCAGTGGGGACCCATTAACACTCAATCAAGACAACCCCAGGCCGAGCCCTCCTCTCCGTGACAGCTCTCCTCTCCACCAGTGCACAGGTCTGTGCACAAAATTCTCCCGAGGCACTGGGGCTGTCCATCCATCCCGTCTGCAAAGGCAGGGATAATGATAATGAGTGTAATGAGCAGGCAGTGCTCTCGGGGAGCTCTGCTCCTCGCTCTTCTCCAGCACTGGGGCCATGCAATTAGCCTTGTCCCCTTGTCATAGACAGGACAGCAGCAGCTTTTTGAGGGAAAGGTGGAGATCTGGGAATTATGGGGTGCCCCAGGCAGAGCTGTCTTGCTCTTGGTGGCATCAGGTGGGGGATTAGTCCCTGGTCCCCTCTGCCAAGCACTGGGTCCAGTATCTCATGCTTGTCAGAACAGCAGCTCTAATTTTCACGGCCCCGAGTACACCTAAGTCACCTTTTCAAGGGCTTTTCCCCTTTTATCTAATCACAAGGGTCAGAAAGCAAATAGCAGCTACCCGACAGGAAACAAAAGAGCTCCATAATCTTCTTTAACCTTGTTCTTTCTTTAAAGTCTGGATTTACTTTGCTTGGCAGTTTGGAGCTGATGTCCTGGGACACTTTCACGTGGTTGTAGGAGGCAGAGGGCTGGCCCTGTTGTTTTCTGGGTCCTCTCCTCCACCAATTCCATAGAGTCCCTGAAGGCTGCAGCCCCTCTTAAGCCTTGTAGCCATGAAAACCACTGGAACAAGCTTTCTTCTCCCCTCTCCTTGCCGTGAGCCTCCCCTACCATTGTGCTGAACCCCTTCAGCTACTCCCTAAACACCCTCTAAACCTCCTCTCAAACCCACAGGCTCACAATGGTTTGATCTGCATCCACCTGTCCCTTCCCAGAGCCGTGTCTTGCTCAGTTGTGCAGCCCAGAGCAAACCCAAGCTGCCAGGCAGCAGCACATGCTCCTCCCTGGCTCTCCTCTGTGATTTATTCCCATGCCACACATCTCCAAACAGCACACCAAGGTCTGGTCTACTTTTAATATGCACGTGAAAATACCCATGTCGGCATTTCCATGTGTGTATAAAAGCAGGGGGACAGGGAAAGGGAAATTTGTCACATGACCCTGCAGCTTAGAGCCAGCCAGAAAGCATTTCTTCTCCCTTGCTTCTGAAAATAACCGGCGCACATTTGACTTCAAAGTAATAAACAGTACAGACATTTTCCAGCTATATTTTTATCACTATAGAAGGACGCAGCAGGAGACTGGGTTACTGAACTAGTTTTTCCCTCTGCTGCTCATGTTCTGGATGAATTGAAGCAGTCCTTCCAGAAAAATTATCTGTTCCCAGGCGAAAATCGCTTTTCTTCGCCCCTTCCCTTCTCCGCTTTCCGGGAGGTTCGGGGAATTCACATCAGCATCGAGCAATAGTCCCATCTCCCTGCTGCTATCCAGCCCACAGGAGAGGGAGGAACTGGCATGGCTCTGAGAGATGGGCTCTCTGCCTCTGCCTGGTGTGTGGATACCATCTGTCTTGAGTGTCTGAAGTAATTTACTTCCCATTTTTGAGGTGTTTGAGCTAATGATACTAATTTATGTCCAGCATATTAGGCTCCTAGGGATTCTTGTCGGGACTGACCTTATGATCACTCTCCTATTTAAGGCTGATTTTATTCTGCTCGTGTTTCCAGACCAGCCCTGTTATGCCTGCCACCCTTAATGACTGTGCTGCTGCTCTTGTGAGCAATCTCCTCTTTGACTGCCCTGCAATCCCAGGTGCCAGAGCCCACCGACAGCATCACCCCATGACCAATCAGTCACACACAACCCACCCCGTGTCCACCATGCCTGGCATTCCTGGGGATGCTGTGAAGGTGCTGTGGGTGTGCTCAGGGTGCCCCAGACCTCCCCAGCACAAACAGCAGTGAATCCTCACACCAGTGAGCTCATTGACAGGGAACAGACTCTGTCCTGTGAGAGCTCTCTCAGGAATTCTGCACCAAACTGTGGCTCAGGGAGTGAGCCAGACCTGGGACTTCATCTGAGATCCGTGGGCTCCATTATTTCCATCCCAAACAGACCATAACAAGAAAAGATGGCTAAAGATATGGCCACTCTGGCCTGGAAGTAAGAATCTCCTGGGATCTATGGCCGTCCTCAACACTCACTATTTCTGCAATCTCAGGTGTTTAACCATGTCCCCTCTGGTTTCCCTCCTGCAGCACAGCTCATCTATCACACAAAAAACTGTGGCAGTTCAGGTTGTCCCCCAGGTGACTGTGAGCAATGCACCCCACTTTGCTCCATCCTGAGCTGCCCTGCATCAGCGTGGGAGCCTGAATCTCCCCACGTGGCACATCTGTGACTTAACCACTATTCATGGCAAGGCAGCGGCATTTTCTAAGAGTTGTGTCCTAAAATTGATCCAAATACTCATCCAACCCACCCGTAAAAACACACAGATCCTACATAATGTTTCCTTTCATATGCATATGGACCAGGGAGGAACAAGTATACACTTTTGGATGGAAAGTAAATAACAATTTATATTCTTCTCGTTAGATAATTTTTTGTATTAAAAAAATAAAAAATAGCTTCACCTATTGCAGCCATTCCTAGGAAGAACTTGGCCAATGAGGCAGACAAAAATACCTCTCCTAGTTCCTCCCAAGAAAGGAACAGGTGGAGGGTCCATCCACCACCACATCAAAGCAGAGCTCCCCGCTTTGTAGTGCCATGAATGAGACCCGTTTTGTGCTCCTAACATGTGGGTCCCGTGTGGAAGAGGGACACATTGATTCTCCAGCTTTTAACGCTGCGGCAAAGTCAATCAACTTGATGTCATCGACGGCTTTTGAGGCGCTGACTAAGGATCTCTGGAGGGCGGAGGGAACAATACAACCTGGAAAGCTCTCCTTCCTTTCAGCCTGCCCTGCACTTCTCCTCTCGCCTTGTTCTCCCTCTCCTCTTTATTAAGCCGCTTTTGTGGGGCTTTTCACCCATTCTCTCCAACAGTGAAAAAGTCCAAGCGAGCGAATCTCCTCCTCCTCTTTTTTTTTTTTTCTTTTTTCTCCTCCCTTTTTCTCTTATCCTTTTTCTAAGTAGTGCTTGCAAGTGATGGGGGGAGCTTTCAGTGCAGTGGGGTCCCTGCCACGCCGCTTTGTTGGCTGTGCCGGCATTGTGCTTCCCGAGGCTGTGCAGGTGCAGCGGGGTTTTGTCTGGGTGTTAAACACGGGATAATTAGCCGGAGGGAGGGGAACGGGCATTGCGGCCACAGCATTCCTTACAGAGACATTCAGGTTCCGCAGGAACCGGGATCTGCCCGCTGAGCTCAACCCCGGCTTCTTTCCGCCCCTGCTGCAAGACGGGAGAGGATTTTGGGAGGCAGGATCGCTCCCGGCGTGGGTTCACTCACCTCCTTTCCACTTGTGTTTGCCACGATCAGGGATCTCTGATGGGAAGAATAAATCGCCATCAGCTCTTCACAGCACGCCGGGAATGGTGAAATGACATATTGGCTCAGGAAAGACAAAATCCTGTAAAAGAAATACAAATAATCTGCACATAAAACAGCGCAGACAGCCCTGGCATCGAGGGTTAATGAGTGAGGGTCTACCCTGACATCAGCAGTTTTTCTTCACAAGCTCCCATGAAAATAAATCTATAACGCACACCATATGCAATTTATGTGGCATTCGGGCTGGGTATTTATTTTGAAAGGCAAGAGTCTTCACTTGGTTTCATTTGTCACTGAAAGGAGGAAAGAAGAGGAATGAAACAAGCAAAAATGAGAAAACTTTGCCCCAAACCCAGGATACCAGATGAAAGTTTCATCCCAGGTACTGCTGCGTGCTTGCTCCGAGGTGTTTGGCACCGGGTGACTCCAGAGCAGCCCTTGAACACTCACGGAGCAAATCACACCGATGGCCCGAGCCCCTGAGATGGGCACAGACCCCTGGGAGCTGGTGGAAACAAAAAGGGAAGTTGGTGGGAGTTGAGGACTCTACATTCCCTCGGGTCCTCCGACCTCGCATTTCCAGAGTGTGAGCCCCCCCTCATCCACATCTCCCATTTGTAAGCCCAGCCAGGTCAGAGCAAATCCTGTGTTGGTTTAGCAGCATTTTACATTTACTTTGGACTCACTTGGTGCTGGTGTGAATAACTGCATAAGTATCAGTGAATCAGAGGAGCAAAAATGTGCGAGTAAAGTAAAATAAACCAGACAAAAATCGGAAAAGGAACAGATCCAAAAAGTCACTCAAATATTTTTGATCTGAAGAAATTAAGCATGGACATTAAGTATGGATCTAGGTGACAGTTAAAGATACTTCTCCTACAGTCCAGGTCAAAATTGAAAATCTCATCTTTTATTTCCCCCATCAAGCAAAGGATAGTTCAGCAGAGTCCGTGTTTGTGGGAGTTTTCCACAAAGGGTTTCAGGCAACATAAAATGTTCCTGGCACCATTTTCAGCCGTGTGTCCCAGAGACACTTAACTCTGTGCTTAATTCAGGTTTAATAGGCTGCGATTATATTAAATAAATACCAGCTGAACTGATTATTTAATACGCAGTTATAGCTGTTTTAACAGCCATGCAATTGACTGTTACATCTCAATAAACGTATGTTTTTCATCGATCACCTAGTATTTTATTTCACATCCCATAATTTTCCTATATAACTCTTGGACTTCGAGAGCATCGCCGGGGGTTGCCCCAGCCCTCCGTGCTGGTCCCGTTCGCAGCAGGAACGTGCCCAAGAGCTGCTGCCTTTCCAGGGGCTCAGTGCGGGTTAGGTCACTCCTTTCCAACTCTTCCCTGAGTTTTCAGGTGATGCAAAATTCCTCTTTGCATCCCTCCCAGCCCTGTCCAGCTGCTCCATGCCGGTAACGCAGCTGCATCCCTCCACCCCTGCGCTGGCCTCGCCGCAGGAAGTCAGAGATCATTCTGCTCTCAACAGGCTGTAAAGAGTTTAAACCTTCAAGAGCCTCTAGAAACGTATAATCCGGATTTTTTATCCTTTAAAATTCATGGTCCCTCACCCACTGATGCTTCCCAAGCGATATTTGCGCTCTCCCCTCCCGCTATCGCTTTGCCCGCAGCTCTTCCTTCCCAAGGCGTTTACTCAGCTAAGTGGCATCTTCATCCCGGCGCTGTCAGGCGTTTGGAATGATCCTGAGATACAGAAATAACAAATTGTTTCTAAAAGCTGCATCTCTCCGGCGAGGGGAGTAACGAGCTGCTGCTGTAAAAGCGCATTTGCTGAGGTCTGACAGCTGCACCCCGAAATACACACGGGTTGTGTGCAGAGCTGGCTACCCCGAGGAATCCCTGCACTTCTCCAAAGACGGTGTCAAAATAAAAATGACACATGTGGGTATTTAATTACCTGCCGGCGTTGCTATAAACAAAATGGGTTTTTTAAGGGATGCATTTTACGAAAGCTTTTAGCCGAGCATCCGCAGAAAGTGCAGGCAAAGCCATTTCCATGGATTATAGCAGTGGAATTTCCATGTTCCAACAGAAATTTCAGGGGGACACAGCAAATAGCAGGTTATTTGTCTGATTTGTGTATGTCAGTATAAGGTCAGCTAGCCTGAAAACACAAACCTGATTCGAAAAGTGTCAGGGAAAAGAATAAAAAGATGTTTTGCACTATTTAGCACTGCCTTTTTCTTCAGAATAAAAAAGACAAACTCCTCCACATTCCTGGCTGTCACAAGCTGCACTTTCCTATTCAGATCCCAGCCCACCAAAGCCAGTAGTTATAAATGCTCAAGAGCCAATAAACACTCCTCAGGATTTAGCCCTGGAGAAGCACATGATAAAGAATAGACAATTCTTTGTTATTACCATACGTAGCCCCCTCCTTAAAATGCCCTGACACGATTTCTCAGGCAATAAATCAGCTTTCTTTTGCTGATGTGCTAAAGCCCATCTACATACCATAGAAGCTTCTTTTTCCTCTCCACATTCAATATCCCTATGATGGCTTTAATCAAAAGCAAGAGCACGTGCATGAGAAGAGAAAATGCAGATCTTGCATTTCTGAGAAATAATTCTTTTTGCAACTTAACACTCCTCTGAGCAAGTGGAAAAGTCCCATCCTCACCCAGCCAGCATGATCTTTATTTGCTTTATATTTTCCTGACACAGCTCTGCACCGTTCCATCATATGGTAGAGGTATTAATTCACTATTTCCTGCATTATACAATCCCCACTTCCTTTCCAGTTTTCTCACTATAATGATGCTGTAATAAAAAACAGGCAATAATGAAGTTGGAAAATAGTGTAATTTCTAGCTGGCTGGACTAGAGCACAGCTCTGGAAGCTGCCTTGCTACTAACTTATTACATGAGGGTTTTGAACAGTGTCTGAATGACTACCCATGAACAGCCTGGAAATTCTCCAAGGCAGTGTTACTGGATCTCCAGAGCAGCAGACCAAGGACTGACTCACCGGTGGACAGAGCCAGGTAGACCAAAGATCCAGCAGCTGGGGGTTGTGTTCAATATTGACAGCAAAACTCCCTCAAACGGGGCGGATTCTGAGGTCGAGTTACAGCTGCTGTGTGCACTGTGTGCTCCAGGAGCCCGAGATTCAGGGATTGACTCTGCTCCCAAATTCCTCCTGCTGCACCAGCTGGGTACTGCCACATCCCTGGCACAAGCTTTGCTCCTCCTGATTGCACTGGAATAAACAGGATCTGAATCAGGACATTAAAATGAAGTTTTTAATGAGCAATTTGGAGATAACATTTCCTTTCAGCACACCCAGAGACACACCTTTCACCGTAAGCTCTGCCCCTCATCTGATTTTCAACACTTCATTCATGCACCCACGACAATTCCTTGTAGAGTTGCCTTTCCCCAAAGAAGTCCCCATGGTATGGTTACACATACTGATCTTCTGGCTGCCTGCAGCTTCCAGAATTCCCAACACCAGGGGAAATGGCATTTCAAAAGCTGGATGTTCCTGGGAAATGCAGTAATACCAAGGAGATAGGTTGGATGCTTTTCTCAACCAAGCAGAAGAAAAACCCTCCTGCTCCCACTGCACAGCCACAGGAGCAAATGTGAGGAAGGGAATGCCACCTCCAGAAATTGTGACAATTACAGCTTCTTGTGTAATAAGCTAAATCAGGAATGGAGAGGTTTGGCAGGTACCAATAGAGAGAAGATCATGGGGAAGGCTCTCCTCAGTGCCATGGACACTTGGCACTGGTCTCTGCTCCATGGGCCCCTCAAGCTGCACCTCTGGGCTCACTCTCATCTTCCATTAGCTCCTTCCAAATGCCTCATTTTATGCCTCACCTTCCACCACAGGAGAACAGAGTCAATCAGGACAGGACAGGCCTTACCCGTCTCCAGCAGAAACGTGGGTTTGCAGAGGAAAATTTACCTCTTCAGCCCTGCAGAGAACAGGACAGAAACAAAATATGGGATCTCTTTTATAGACACCAACTGGATCCTCCCTCCGGTGCAGAGTTACCTCTTCCCTACCCATGAGGAAAGGTTGGGCAGAGATGAAGCAGGGACAGAGGTTCTGCCAGGCTCTGTGAGCTCACACTGAGCAGCCAGACCTGCATCTCATGCACAGATACAAAATCCTCCTGTGGAAAAAAGTGTGAGAGCTTAAGCGCTGTGCTCATCTGCCTCCCATGAAACAGGAGCCTGCAGCCCAGCCCTGCCCAGCTCCTGCAGCTACAGAGAGCTTTGGGGGCAATAAAGAGCACCCAGCTGGTTGCAGCACAGCCCAAAGCACTTGGGTTTTTGTGTCTGGAGTCTTTGCAGGGTTTGCAAGCAGGGGCTTAATGGGGAGACACATTTCCACAGGTGAAGTTGAGCTGCAGCTGGGAGGAAGTGGTGGATGCCTGGATGGATGGAGTGCAGGCTGTGGGATGGATCCAGAGGCACTGGATCTCTCTGGATCTCTCACTGGCCAAAAGGCTGATTGCTGGCACAGGTAGAACTGAGCTCCTGGGGAGCAGGAGGGCCACAGTGCAAAGAAAAGTGGCATCCTGCACCCCCTTCCCAAAATAAAGGAGTGTTGGGTGTCCTGCACCCCCTCACCTGGCTGTCAGCACTCTCCACAGCTCTGTGCACCTGCAGAGAAAATTCCCTTTAGCAGAAGCAGATCCCAGACTGCACCAGCTACTCCATACATTGAACAGAAACGCACACCATCCATCTTCCCTCTGAAGGGAATTTCATGCCACCGCTTCTGCTTTTTGATCCAGTAGCTGTCACCTGAAACAGCCAGTGCTTCCAAGCACAACCACAACGACAGAGACAGTTGCTTGATGCAGCACTATTCAAAATATGCCCAAACACATGATGGATACAGTGTCTGAGTGTTTTGACCTTCAAACCTCTCCCTCAGCTTTTCCATAGTCTGCAGTCAGATATGATGGTTGTTTCATTTATTTGGGCTATGTGGGCAGAGATAGGTGTCTGTTGACTGATGGTATCAGGCTGCATAATTTGCTTTTAATTTATATCTGTCCTCCCAAAGTGTCTAGTGTGGAGAATAAAATAGATCTGAGGATAAAAACAATGGCTTCAGGGTGGGAGGGATGTACAGAACACACAGTCCTCCACTCCCCACACATGTCAGCCTCTGCTGAACACCTGAATAGACATTAACAGCTCCTGTGGGCTTCAAACTATCATGTAAGCTAGAAAATTATGCCTAAGTGGTTAGAGCACAGTTAGAACTGGTTTTGGAGCAGGTATCAGAAAACAGTAATCTGGAATTGAACTAAACTGCAAGGCTGTGCTAAAGGGATGCTCAGGTGAGCCAAGAGTCAAGGAATTAGAGAGAGAGCAGGTGCAGCAAAGCAAGGGAGAGGTGAGAGACAGGCTCAGTCACAGCACAGCATCCTGTGAACTCCTTGGCTTTTGGGAGGGACTGGCAGGCCCTGAACAATGAAGCCTGGCCTGGGACAGGGGGTTGGCTGGGAGCAGGGACAAGGGCAGCCATGTGGGGAAGCAGAGACTGGTCACTGGGGCAAAACAAGCAGGAACAAGGCCCAGAAGGACAGCCAGAGCACAGGGCACGTGGGAAAGCTGAGAGCAGCTGCTGGGATTGCCCAGCACCTTTGCCAGCCACAGGGACCGGCCAGTCCCAGGCCTGGCAAGATTGGTTCTGGAACTCGTTCACCAGACAATATTTTTGAGACTTTGATTAAGACAACAGTCTCTTCACTTGTCAGTGCACAAGTTTGTTTCATTTACAGCTCCTTCTGCTCTGCAAACACAAGAGCAGCTTGTGTTTGCAGAGGCTGGCAGAATGTGTTAATTAATCCTGAGACGCTGAGAATTTTCTCAGCCTTTGTAGTCACACCTGACCTCTGCATCTGCAGAAAAGCATTTTAATACACTTATCACCAGATTTCTTTGCAGTCATATTCAGCCACCCTGCCTTTGGCTTGGCTCTCTGGAAGCAGGCACGTGCCATCTCTGCCCTCCTAACCTACCCACACACATCAGCAGCTCACCTTTCATTCAGGGGATGATACAGGCACTGCCTGGCACCTTCACTGTGTGGCCACCTATTTGCAGGGGCATATGAGCAATACTAAATACAAACAAAAGGGTAAAGGGTCTCTGTCCCTGCCAGCATCCCTGCCTGCTCACAGGAAAAGTATCTGTGTCTTTTGCTGCCCAAGACCCTCTTATATCACAGTGGTGATCAGCTGACTCTCTACGTTCTCTAGGGTTGCTGTCAAAAACATAAAACATGTTACTAAGATTTAAATTGTCCCTGTGCACAAAGCAGCACCGGTGCATTTAACCCACCAGGATTCCCCTTCTGCCATTCGAGGCTTCCCTGGACTCAGGACTCAGTTTATGACAGGCAAGAGCCCTAAAATGCTTTGCACTGCAGCATTGTACCAGATAATCATTCACACACTAAACTTGTGTGAATCCCAGTGAAGATGAGGAACCAGTACATAAAAAGCGCCATGTAAGCCAAACGTTGATCCAGTTTGATTTGTTTTTAATGCCTCAGCTCACGTCAAGTCTCAGCTGGGATATGACAGCTTATTTCCACTGACTGGGGTAAACCCAAATATCTCAAAGAGTCAGGGAGAAACATTCCAACTCATTTTAATAAGAGTGCTGGTCACTCCCAGCTCTGATGCTCACATTGGAAGGAAAGAACAATTTTCACTGTTTGCAATCTGGCCCTGCAAGAATAGCATGACCAGTAAGGAAAAAATATCCATCCCAACATCTGAGTCTCTCCATGCCTTTGATAACTGACTTGACTCACTGCCTCATTACAAAGCACAGCACGACCAAAGGCAAAACTGAAGGGGAGCCTGAGATCAGCAGAGAATTTGAGCTCCAGAAAGTAACAGCTGCTTAGAAATAAAGCAAGTCAGAAGTAAAGTGAAATAAAGTAGTTTAGAAATCACACAACATAAAGAAGCAGTAAGATCCAGTGTGGGATCAGTATCTTTTGAATGTCCATCAGATTCTGAATTCTGATCCAGTAAGTGAATGAGCCATCCAAGGGACGTGGCTCTGTGAGAGGGTGAGCAGTCCCAGGAGACAGCAGTGCCCAGACAGAGAACAAAACTGTAATTTCAGCAGAGTCAGCCAGGAAGTCAGATTGGGTCATATAAAAATGATCTCTCTTACTCCTGCACTTGGTGCATGTTGGATCCCAACTGTGGGTGAAGGACCCCCAAACTTTCAGGTTTGCTCCATACACAAGTGAGTCTCAGGAGAGGTGGGATGGGGTGAGCCAAGCTCTGCACCAAATTAACTTGATAGCCAACATTTGGTTATTTAAAGCTGGCAACTGTGGGAAACCCTGAGAGATTTCTCCCTGGGGTATCTCCACTAGTTACCTAGAAACCCAAGCTGAGTTTTATGAGCAGAAAATATGTCAGGAGGCATGTTTGCCTCATCTGCTTTCAAAAAGAGCTATTTTCCCCTTTTCCCCACCCAGCAATTTCATTAGCTGAGAACTATTTATGGGCTTTAACTACCCCACTCTCCTTTGCAGCCTGGATTTCCTAGCCTTAAGAACATCCCAGCCCCTTCCACTTCCAGCATTGTGGCCTCACCCAGGAGCAATCTGTGCAAGCTTCCATGGTATCCACAGGACTCTGTGTGAATAAGAAACCCTTTATGAGCCTAATACCTCTGCATGCTGTGCTCAGACCTTAGAGAAAACTACTTGTGAGACAGACTTTGGTGAGGAGGGGGTGGGTGGGAATGGTTAGGGGTGAGGCCAGCCAGCCCATGATTGGACCCAGCACGTTTTCCAGTTGATTATCCTCTCCTTTTGTCCAGGATGGCGCTGAGATCTCTGTGCAGCCTGTTCGCTGAGCATCACAGAGCAAAGAGCCCGGCAGCCAGCGCTGGCCGCTCGTTCTCCCTGGCGCTCTGCTCCCCCTCCAGCCACCGGCTGCGGGATGCAGGGGTGATTTCCCAAACTCAGAGCATCGCTTTAACAAAGCGGACGGGGGGCTCAGTGGCAGGGAGGGAGGCCAGAGTATTAGCCTTTCACCTCTGGAGGCCGTGGCTCAAATTTTGGCTCAGGTTACCGAGGAAAGCGGCTCTGGCGCGCTCCTCCCTCCCCAGCCGCAGGATGCGCTGCTCTCCACACCCGGCTCTGCATCCCGCATCCCTGCACGGGATGGATGGCACTGCTCGGGCTCCACTTCCCGGCGAACCTGGCCACACCGGCAGTTTCACGGCTACAAATTGCCGCTGCAAAGGCAAGCAGCACCCAAGGCTGTGAAGGTGAAGGCAGGCTGGGAAATATTCCCCCATTTATCATCCTTGGGTTTGGTGATTTTTCTTCTCCAGTCTTACTGGACCAACTGGAAATTTACTGACCCTTTCTCTCTGTGACAAATGAGATGGCTAAAAATATAGAAAAAAGTATATAGTTTAACTACAAACTAGCTAGGATCATCACTTTTCTGTGGGGAGCTCTGCTTTACGTGGGCTGAGCTGCTGGGGGATTTAATTGCATCAGAAAGAAGTAAAAAAAAAAATTATTCTGGAGAAAAACCCTGAACTCAAAAATCAACTCAAGCTCCTCAGACTGTTCCTGGAGATAAGGCTGAGCTTGGCACTCAGAAATGTACTTTCAGAGAGGAAAATTTTTGCTGTTCTTCCTTATATTTAACCATAGCCACCAGCTGCGAATTTTTGCAACAGCCTTCTGGGAACAGTATCAAGGACAAAAATACAGCTTTGGAGATGAAAGTAGAGCAGTTTAATGCAAGTTTAAGAAGTGATAGCCAACAGGAGAGGTGAGGTTTTAAATTTATCTTAGATGCAGCCTACTTAGGGGTCTGACATGAGTTTAAATTGTTTGTATCTCTAAAGGGCTCTGGTTTGGTTCAGGAAGCAGTGAAGATGAGCTGATCTCCTGGCACCCTCAAAGAGGACATTTTACAGGGACAGCAGACTACTCAGCACTTCTAAATTCCTGCTTCCTGACTGAAAAGTGGGATTGCTGAGGTTTGATTCATGGTAAACACCCAGATGCTTTTGAGACCAGGTTGGATGGGGCATTAAGCAACCTGTTCTAGTGGGAGATGTCCCTGCCCATGGCAGGGCAGTGGAAATAGGTGGATTTTAAGGTCCTTTCCAATTGAAACCATGCTGTGATTCTCTGTGCAAGTTCCAGTGAAGGATGGGGCCGAAGCACAGCTGGAAGTGGGCTGCAAATTTTGTTACCAGAGAGGTTCACACATTTTTACTGCCCATGCACAAGATCAGTCCCCACACTTGTTGTGTTCCAGGAGAAGCCAATTAATCTCAGGTAGACCAAGCACAGCAGAGGTTCATCCCTCCACCAGCACAAACCTCCAGGGGCTTAGAGACCACTGCCCTCCATGTCCTGTGCAAGCTCAGACCTTACACAGCCCACTGGGAGCTCTCTGCAGAGGTTCAGACAGCCCAGAGACAACCAGTGTGAGCACAAGGTCTGAATTTGGGGCTCTGAGCTTCTGAACCCACCCATCTGTCCATGCAGGCACCCCAGGGGGGCTCAGCACAGAGAAGTGAATTTTCCCTGCTCCCATCAGTGCTGCTTTGCAGGAAGCAGAGACCACCATGACTGTCCAGCAGACACAACCCACTGGTGCTGTTTTAATTTTAGGTATTTCTTCTTCCTTCATTGAGGGGAAAAAACAAATACAAGACCTTTTGCACCTGGTGAGGAACGGCTGTTTGTTTAGAGAGCCAAATGAAGTCATCGCTGAGACACGATGCCCTCACACCCCCTTTAATTCTCACTTGCCAGAACCCATAATGGAGTGAAATGACCCATCACCATCCACAGCTGTCTGATACAACCAGGAATGTTCCTGCCTCCTCCTCAGTCTCCTCTAACCACACAAAAGCCAAACTCATCGTTGCCACTTAACACAAACACAAAAGTCATCTCCCTAGAATGAAAAGGAGGTGGAAATTACTGCACAACTAATTTTTCCTGCAAATTGCTCTGTGAGCCTTCTAATGAAGGCTACAGCACTGGAGCCTGCCCTGCTCTGGCCAAAGCATTACACCAACCCCCAGCCCAAGCAAAATTGCCCTAAAGAAGCTCCAGGTTCTAACATCACTCCTCAAGACAAATGGAAAATTAAGCATTTTTAATTTGCATTTTAAAACAAAAGCTTCTAATATCCAGACCATTAACTTGGCTATGAGGCTTTCACAGCAAAACTTGTTACCCACTGTGTGTTTTGTTGTCACTAAGGTATATTAAACACTATTAATTGTGATGCCTTGCTATTATGCTATTTGGAGATGTGCCACAAGCCTGCTTCCGCCCAACCTGTATTATGCTGTGAACCTTGGAGGCATTTTAAACATCTCGTGCAAAATTCATGAATGTGAAAAGGAGCCTGTCTATGTTTCCAACATCGTGAGGGGCTGGGGAGCCTTCCTGAAACCCAGCTCAGTTCAGGGCTCATCTTTAGCAGCTACTACATCTCAATCCAAGCAGCCAAGCCCCATCTCAAGCCCTGATTATTACCAAGGTCCATATGCACCTTCCTTCTAATGAAAATAGGCTTTAGGACATCTCATGCATTATTTACCAAGGTGTGCTTATTATGATTGCAATGATTTAAGGCAGTTTGTTACAGGCACAGCTCTGAGTGATTTCGATCAATAGAAGAAACAAGAACAAGCCAATCTGCATAGAACAACAGCCCGGGTCCTCAGGGGCTGTGCTTTCCTGGTTAACCCTTCCCCACCTGGCACAAAAGAGGCTTGCACTTGTTTGATAGACACAAAGAGTTGGTTCCCTCCCTCGTGCACTTCCCTGCTCCTGTCAAGCCTTCCAAGGGGTTCTCCTCCAGCTGTCTGTTGGGCAGGACCCCACGTGCTGGCACAACATTCCTCATGGTACTGGAGGTGCACCTTGGATGTGGCTGTACTCGTTAGCATATGGCCTGCCCCCTCCTCCAGGACTCAAACACAAAACCTCCATCTCTTTTCCCAGAAATTCACAAATTCAGAAACAGTGGATTTTGCTGCCAGCTGGGGACAGCCCAGTCTCAAGCCCTGAGGATGGCTAAGGCAGCAGGTATGAAGCAATTACTGCAGACAAGTAGCTGGACACTGATCCTGCCTGCCTGAAAGGTGGTGGGAGCTTCTCAGCGAGACCTGGAAGGAGATAGGGAGAGGGATGTAGAGTAGTTTCGTGACTTTCCAAATTTACAGACTGAGAGGTCAAAACTCTGCACCTGATACCTCCTAATGGACAGAACTATGGTTCAGCATTTGCTCTGTGCACCCTGAGAGCTGGAGCAGATCTCTGGGCCAGTCAGGATGACCCAAAGATGTTACTGCAATGTCCCAGCACAGCAGCATGTCCCAAATGCCAGAAAATCCTTCCCTGTAGCACAGGGAGCAGGTAACTGTGACCCCTGGGCAGAGCAGGGGTGTGGTTTAAGGACAACCAGTAAACACAGGTTTATTTATCCAAAACTCCTCACATGAGAGGAGTCTGGAGATGTCCTTCCCCACTGAGGGCTCGACTGGTCTCACCTCACTTTGCTTTTACTTTGGAGCTTTGGATCGGACCCGGCACACGGGAAATGTATTCATTACTTCAAAGGGGAAGCAAACAGGATGTCTGGACAAAGCACCAAATAAAAGGCTAATGACACAAATGGATATTTAATACAATGACTTCCTCTGATTATCCTATAAGGAAACACTTCAAATGCTGTCCATTTTCTACATCCTGCATCATTGCAGCGTGCTTCAGAGGCTGGGAGGGAATTTTCCACACCACACACTGCTCAGGTGCCCTCACCTGCCTGCTGCAGACAATTTGGTGCATCGTGTACAGCCTGCACAAGTGGCTCAGGGCACTGGGATGCTCTGCCAAGAAGCAGGATGGAAGCATTCTTCCTCCTCACCCTCAGAGTTCAGCATCCCCAGCACAGCGAGAAGGGTGACAAGGCACAGCTTTGGTGGCTGATCACCTTACAAAGAAATTCGCAGTGATACAGAGAGGACCAGAGTCAGCTTTCCCCCTTCACTCTATCCCTGGGATAGCCAGCAGAGCCCCAGCAGCTGGGGACACCAGCACTGCCAAGCACTGCTTGGGTTCAGCCCCAGGGCTGGCTCTCCAAGGTCTGTCCCACAGCCTGAGCCATCCCCAGGGCACTTCTGTGCTGGGAGGTCACTGAACAAACAGAGTTTATCCCAAATCCCTGCTTAGATTAAACCAAGACAGGATTTCATTAGCACGGCACTTGTTCTGCTGCTGCTGAAATCTCTGGAGAAAAGGCAACTGAAGCCTTTTGCTTCATAGCAACTGGAGGGAAGAGACAAGAACAAAGTAGTTCAGTTAAAAAAAAAAAAAATTGTTTCCAGAGTCATCATGACCTGACGATTGCTTTGGGTTAAACTAAATCCAACCCAATTGGCCAAGAGGCCAGAGACATCAATATGTAGGATTAAGCTTAGATTTCTTTTTGCTGGCAAGAGAAGCCTGAAAAACTTCTCTGTAGAAATTACCTTTCTTTTCTCTGTAATTTTGGATGTGAAAAATTCAAGTGAGAGTTGAGCTTTATATGGTTACTAAATAGCAAAAGAATGACAGCACTAGGAACACAAAGCTGAATGCAGAAAGTTCCTTTCTAGTTTAAACTCACAGGTTTTGTTAACAGTTATTTCATTCCAGTGGCTAGCCAGCACTTTGTTTAAAAGAGGTCTTTGTTAATATTTTGATTAAGCTAATAAACATTATTAGGCAAACTTGCCTCTACACAGCTAAGGAAGACCCCCCTAGCAAAACCAGAAGAGAACATTTGACAGCCCTAAAAATTCTAAGATAAGGAAATACACAGGAAAAACAAAAAGGAAATTCCCTCAACATCAGTAGTCTTTAACCATTCCAGCAAAATTAAATACATAAATTAAATGAAGTCTAATTAAACAACAAATTTTATTAAAGGCTATTTTCAAGGCACTGTTTTTCCAATAAAGGAAATCTATAGTCTGGGGAGGAAGAGGAACACTTTCTAATGTCTTTTGAAGTCTGACTTTCTTCCAGCAATTTATACACTGTTTGCTGGGATAATTCCACTGGAAAAAAAAAATAAAGAAAAGGAAAAATCAAACAAAACTAAAACCCCTTTTTCATTTCTCAGCAACATCCTTGGGCTATAACTTGCTTTCCTCATTCAATAAAGAGAGTTGTGACCAATACAGCCATTGCTGCTAGTAATCACATTCTGGTATCTTTGTACATGGTGTGAATTATAGTTATTTCTGTACCAGTGATGCAATAGCAGCTTTCTACCCCATCTTGAGTTGTTCTTAAGCTCAAGGGAAAGAGGTTCATTCAATCCCATCTTTGCTGTACAGCTGCTTTAGGAAAGAAGCCAGTTAACGTTCCATCCCAGGCCAAGAAAAATAATATTTAAGGATGAGATAAGACAGAATTTGATCCCATGTTTACAGCCCCCATTGCAACAAAGGCCAAGGCAACAGACCTGTGGGCAAGCCTCTCACAGAGCATCAGTGGCACCAAGAAGTGTTTGCCCCAAAAGCAACAGCTCCTCCCGAACACCTTTCTGGAGCAGCACAAGGGATTAACTGGCCTCATTATTTGATAACTTAGAGCTATCAAGGAAATAATTCCTTGACACCAAGGAATTAGTTAGTTGTGGTCAGCTTTCCTGCTGGGACAAAGCTGCTGGCAGCAACCCTCAGCAGGCAGAGCCTGTGGTCCCATTACCTGCTCACACAGCCCAACACCAACAGAGAAACCAAGAGGCAAAATCAGGAAAACTCCTTCATTCAGATTCAAGGCCACCTCCTCCTTCTCCCACAGGAGCCCAAGGCTCCACCACTTCCTCCAGTCTGGGAAATAAACTCCTCTTCCCTCACAAACGAGCTGTTTCAACAGGCAGCAGCTGATGCTCGGCCACTTCCTCGCATCCACCTCCAGCTGCTGGCGGCGCGCACAGCACAGGAGGTGAAGTGTCACTGGGGCTTAGCAGCAAGATTGGACCTGCCCTTCCCCAGCTGCATCCGTTGTGCTCTTGGGGCTGGGCCAGGCTCGAGACAGAGGATCTGACGGGGTGGAAAAGGAAATTCTGTGCATTCCTCATCCGTAGCCTACATGCCAAGTGAAATGCAGCGAGGAGCGGCCAGACCGGAGCGCTCGTCTGAGGCGCCGTGCGAGCTGCAGGAATTGCAATGTTTTAAAGCACTGCTGTTGAGCAGGGTCCAGAGAAACCAGGCTGCTTGGGGTGTGAAATCATTAGCTCTCCAGTTGTACTGCTGCAACAGGTGAAATGTTAGGAGGAATGTAAATCCCGGGATACACCCTCCAAATACTGAATTCTGGCTTAGGAAAAACACCTGCCCCAAAATGTTCTGAGCATGTGATTTTAATTTTCTATGACCTTTTTTTGTCTCTCCTTAGCCAGGCACAAAAATATCCTCCTTAGAAAAATTTCTGCCTGGAAATGATGGTCCTTTTTCCCCAAGTCCTTTTAAAGGGAAGAAATTCACTGGTCTTCCAGAAATATGCTGCTATGAACAAACAGTGCATAAACTGCCTGTTTGAGGGAAGGAAAAAAAATTCATGTCCTGCATGGGGAATTCTCTCAGTGCTCATCCATGCTCATCCCAGCTATATCCTGAGTAACCTGATCCAGTGGAGGGTGGCCCTGCCCACGGTGGTGGGATTGGAACTGGATGGTCTTTAAGGTCCCTTCCAACCCAGATAGTTCTGTGATTCCATCCTAACAAACACAACTGTAATGAAATTAAAACACAGCAGCAGGAACATTCAACATAAATGCAGTGACCCTGATAATTAACAGCTGAAAAAATCACGATTTGGTTGCCTTCTGCCTCCTGACAGTGCATTATTAACTTTGTAAATGGAAATATCCCACAAGAAGAGTCATGGCTCCTAATCACAGCATCGTGATAAATGCCCTTTGGTGCCCCACCTGCCTTCAGAGGGTTTTGGGAGGGAATGTACTCCACCCCACAAGAACACCAGCTCCTTTTCACCTCCTAAAGCACTGTGTGGTTTGCTGGGCTGTTCCAGATCCAGTCACATCCCCTCAAGAACTGTTCACCCCAGGTAATTTTGGTCCCATGGTGTAGCTGGGGATCCGTAGGGATGAAGAACATAAAAGACACACAAAGTACATTCCTTTTATAAGAAATGTTGGAGAAGGATCTGTTCAATATTAATGTCCAGGGATGCCTTTCAAGTATCCTGTGTCCCAGGAGTTGGACATTGTGATCTTTATGAGCCCTTTCCAGCCCAGGAGATTCTAATATTCTGTGTGCAGTCAAACCCTTAAAACTTTCAGCATGGAGCCAGCAACACTCATGCCTTGAGGAGAGGAGACTCACCCCTCCTAAAACATAACCTGAGCCTTCCCACCCCAGCCTGGCAGCCAAAATATCAGCCAAAACCACCACAGCACCTCTCCCACTCCATCCATGGCTGCTGCCTTTGATGGGCCAACAGCTCTGGTCCAGGATGGCTTGGACAGAGCTCAAAGTAAGGTTTGAGTCCAGGCATTTCTGGCAAAAAACAACTATATTGGGTTTGGAGACCTGGCTTTTGAAAACACACCCGCTCAGCTAAAATCCCTAGGGAACAGAACGGAGAAGGGTGCCAAGAGCCAAAAGGAAACAAATTGCTCCAAGACTCTTCCAGGGATCCGGTCATGCTGTGTTGGCATTGGCCACACAATATTTTCTGCACCACAAAAACAGTATTTCTGCCACTGCTACCACCTATTTCACTCCAGCATTGGGAAAACACTCCTGTCTTTGTAAAGCTGTTTCCTGAAAGGGTTCATAACCCTCCCACTTGTATCATTCATTGTGGGACCCATTCCAAGCCACGGGGCAGGTGTGTGGCCCAGGTGCACTCAGTGGTCACCTCTGGTTGTCACTGTGTCACATCTGCTTGGAGGAAGGTGCAGCCCCCTTCAGACACCAATGCATTACTGTGATCCAGGAAGGAGAATGAACTTCAGGAGACAAAAGCCAGCAAAAGCAATATGTGAGGCATCATTATTAGGGAATTCTCCAGAGCTCTGGGCACCATACCCATAAAAGCAGAAGTGCCTAGAAATATAGTTGCATATTTCCACACTTCTACCATACTAGAGGAATAAATTATCCCCAAGCAGCTGACCTAAAACCACTTCTGCTTCCACATGAGGAACAGTTCCAGGCTGAGATGACTCTGGGCTCGAGCAGGTCAAGCTGGGGGCATTGGCCCTACAAGAGAAATGGGTCACAGATCAAGCATGCAGGAGGTATGTGATGGAGGCATCACTGACACTTTGTCCATCAAAGGGCTCAGTTAACAGCTGTACCTGATGCCAGCAGCAATGTATCAATGCTGCCAAAATAATTTTAGGCATTTAAACTTGCTCCCATGGATGGTTCTTTCAGCTGGATTTGTTACTCTCAACATCCTTCCCAAACCATGCCATCAGTGTTCTCTACAAACTGAAGAAAGTCTCCTTTGAGGGCTGATTTCTGCTGGAACTGCTCAAACTCACATTCACATTCCTCGAGTCAAAATGGCCAATGAAGAACTTTGGGATAAATATCAGCAACAACTTGTGTTTCTTGAGTAGAGCAGAAACCTCCCAAGGCAGGATAATGCCTGTAGGTGCAGCAGATGGAGCTTGTGCTGAGTTGGCACAGGGCTTGCTTTGTTGTTGAAGGACAAGTGACACAAGATCCGCAGCTTTTCCTCCACATTTCTCCACAGAAAACAGTTGGGATCCAGGAACAGCCTTGCAGCACATGTGCCGGGGGTAAACAACTGCACTGCTTCTAAAACAGTGCAAACAGGGCTACAATAACATGGACCAAAATCCTTGCCCTAAAAGGGTTTTTCCAGCCCTGTGTCCTACGGCCGTGTTCCTTTGACCTTGCCTTTCTAACATTAACACATACCACAAATTTTTCAAAAAGCAACCGGCAAAATGAGATGTTTCACTGCATCTGATCCTCCCAGGGAGAGATGAGAACAAAACCTCCTAATGCACGTTAATCCCATCACCAGAGCACTGCTGAAAGATGGCTGATACTCGGGATAGGAGCACTGGCAAGGGATAGGAAAGCTTAGTTCAAGGCTCCCACATCCCACCCCAGCAGCGGCTGCCTATCAGTGGCTGGGGAAAATATTCTCAAATATATTTTTTTCCAGCACAAATAAGCCTGCAGCAAGGCTCACCTGTGATCACAAAGCAGGTAGCACCATGGTTCAGGCTCTGCAATCTGCCTGTGTAAGGTGTTGTGTCAGGCAGGGGGTGGCCTGGTGGTTTTTGGGAAGCAAACCTCACTCTCTGCACATTTTGGGTCAAACCCCCTGCTCAGCAGGAACCCTCGTGTCTCCATCCCAGAAAAACCCAGAATGAGTCCATTTGCATCCATGGGACCTTCAGTCACTGGTCTGGGGGAGAGGAAAGCCTCTGGCAAATCCACTGAAACACAAAACAGAGCCTGGATGAAGGGTGACACCTTCAACAGGAGGAAGGGAGAGTCAAGCAGCAATTTCCATCCTGGGGCCAAGGCAGGTGGCAGCAGCAGCCGCCGGGCTGCGCACAGACTTGTTCTCATTTTTGTCCTTTGACCTTCTCCCCCTCAGCAGCTGAGCCTTGTTTACTGGCATTTCTGCAGCCCATCTCCTGTTTCCATTAACCCTCGGAGAGGTGGGAGGCTGAGGAAGGGATGGGATTGCACGCTGGGTGGTTGGTGCTCTGCGTGCAGGGCACTGAGCTGCTCTCAGGACACACCACGGGCACAGATTTACCCATGGGGGAAGCAGGGGGACAGCAGCCTGGCATGCTTTGCCTGGTCCACAGCAAACTGGGAGAGGCACAGCAGTTATAAGGACTCTGGAGCCACCAGCTTTGCCTCTGATGCTGCACATCTGGGGAGATTCTGACAATTAGACAGACAGTGTCAAAACTAGCCCTGCTTTGCCCTCAGGCTGTGTTTATTCAGCACAGAGATGAGACATTTTCAGCATTCCTCCACCAAGCCTGACCTTGTAAGAGAATAAAATCTGAAGGATCTGTCCCCTACAAATGACACCGGGGAGACTTCAATGCTCCTGAACAGCCATGCCCCATGGGTTAAATCCAAGAGTTTAACATAAAAACAAAGGGGAAAATATTGTCCTGCTGATATTGAGAGCCACTGAACGCAACTGATCTGAGCCACTTCTGGCCAAACAGATCAGAGACTAAAGATACCTGCTACAGGCAGGATGGCACATCACTCATTTTCCCTTTTGATAACATTGCAGTTACTACAGCATGGCTGGCACGTGGGTTATAGATCTGTATTTTTTGTGGGGACAGTCCTGGGACAGTCCTGAGCCATCCTGGCTATGGGCCAGGCCAGTGCTGCCCTGTGAATGCCCAATTAATTAATGCTCCAGGGAGCACACATCCAGGAAAAGCCCTCCCAAGTCTTCACATTTTCAATGCATAGTGAGAAATAAGCTCTGCTTCCCTGCAAAATCATCAAAGTTTAGTTTTGGAGTAGTTATATTTATGGATTTTTGCTTATCTTTTTTTTCCCTTTCTCTTTATGGAAGGAAACAAAGAAGAAATTTCATCTGTGCACCACTGCCAACTGCAGGGCATCAGCCCTCAGTTTGGAGAAACCTCACAATCACTCTCCAAGATAAATGCTGATTTAATGACAAGTTGTTATGCAGGATGGACAGACACACAGACAATCTCCTTCTGCTCCTAAAGTGTTTCAGTCAGGCCACAGTCAGCCAGCATGGCTTAGCTGCAGGTTTAGTTGCCACTCAGGGACCTGATGGATAGTGAAGGGCACAGATTTATCATTATTCCTGCAAGTACAGCCTCCCCACCCCATGCCTGGGAATTAACAAATGGCACAAAGAACAAATTGAGGATTACAAGGACCCCTCGGTCCCTGCAATGTCCTGCTTTGCTGCTGGCCCCAGGGACTGAACGCTCCCCTTCCCTTTGTCTCATCCACACTTGGGCAGGTGGCAGCCCCTGGCTGGACTAGACACCCCGCAAGCGTCAGGGTGCTGATGAATATCCACCTAATTAGAATTACGGATTCTCCAGACCAGCCCTTCCACTGCAGAAATTAGCTAGTTTATTCCAATAAAGATGCTAATACGGGGGGCTTTGTGAAGGGCAAGAAATTCCCATTGTCATTCAGAAGCAATTTGTAGCGGATTTGAAGCCTTTGAAAAGGTGACGTGCTGGTGGCTGGGTTTGTATAATACCCATCCCCGAAATTCACAGCTGAGCATTCTTCCCCTCCATATGCTCCAGTGCTGCCCAATTTGTATTCCCCCGGTGAGGAAGGCGCTGGAGCGGAGCAGGGAGAGATCGAGAGTCACCGCCAGCGAGGGGAGGGTGGCTGGTCCCGGGGAGGGGGGACATCAGCCCTGCACGGTGGGGCAGAAGGGCTTAGGCTTGGCTAACCTCCCTGCAGTGCATAGCCTGAAACAGGGGGAAAGGTCCAAGGTGCCTTCAGACATTTATATTAATTATTTAATGCTTTTTCGGGGTCTTCACGCCGTTTTGGTGGTATTGAGACCCTCCACATTGCTTGTTTGCTTCTTGGAGCTCAGACCTTCACTAGTCTTTCTAGTGGTTGATGTTGAAGCTAACACTATCTCTCCAGAACAACCTCAAAATCTTCAGCTGAACTTTACAATTGAATTTAATTTTACCTCACCCCTCACTCTCCAGATGGAGCCTTCTGAACTGGAGACTCCTCTGGTGGTGTCACCTGATGGAATTGTATTATCTGGGGAGGCCTAAGATCTCCAAACAGCTTGGCAGGTGATTTTTTACTCACCTTCTAGCCAGACTTGCCTCTAAGGCACCAGAGTCTGCAGCAAACCTAATTAGCATTTTAGGAACAAAGCACTTTTGCAAACTGCAACCTAAACTCACATAAAACCCTAATGCCTCCCTAAGCTACTCTTCATGGATCGCTCTAGGAGACATAATGATGTAAAAATATTTCTCTAACAGCTGCCTGGAAATGGATGTAGAGCCCTGTAGCACAGCAAAGGACTATTTTTGTGGAGAGGGCATCCTCTTGCCACTGCCCTTCCATCCTCTGCTCCTTCCATCTTGTGACATAAAGTCAAGGAATGACAGCAGAAGCCATGAGCAGCTGGGGCTGCTCTCTAAAACTCCAGATGCACTTGACTCCTGTCCATCTCTCTGTCTCTGTAGCTTTATCCATGCACAGCCTGGCACTGAATTTCACATTTGCTGTGGGTTGTGTTGCTCTATTAAGTCCCTTTAGAGCCAGGAGTTGCTCTACTGTAAATGTCACTCCAAGGCTCTCAGTCAGGTATTTCAAATCATGCCTGAATTTAAGCACAGGATGGCCATGCTGAACCCAAGGGACTACTCCCATGCCTGCTGCAAATACTTTAAGGTCAGACAGTTTAGAAGCACAGCTGAGGGAGGAGGAATATTTCCACCTGCTCAGGATGCTGCCATTGCCCATGGGCCATGGCCCTACTTAGGAGAGGACAACACTGACCAGGTCAGAGCCCATAAATGCTCACTTTCAGCCACAGTGAAGAGCTTCACATCTCTGGGAACGAGCCCATCAGCAGCTGCAGCTGAACCAGTACCGGGTTTTGATGCTTGAAGCAAAGATCAGTTTAAAACTAATTGGTGAAAGATTATTAATAAATAGCTGCATAGGCAAAAAGGAGGTTTGGTCCCCAGCCAGGGCAGCTGATGCATCTGTGAGATGTTGGCTGTGCAGCCTGGCTTGCCACGGGTCCCTTGTGTGACCAGAGCACAGATGAGGATCATGCAGAGTAGGAGAGCAGTCTTGGCTGAGCTCAACTTTGTGCTCTGAAATAAGCTAAATTCAGCTCTGAAACCCCCTGAGTAGGGATTACAGAATCTGTTTGTGATCACAAAGCGCTACATAATTGTAACTGAACACTTCTTATCTTATTTGCAATGTTAATATGAACTTTAATGAAAAGGAGGGGAAAAAAATGTTTCCCAGACATTTTGGCCGGCACTGAAGCAATGCTTTATATTATCTATGCAGAAAGAATAGCTCCACTAACACAATATGGGGTTTTTTTTAACCTCTTGAAAAATGGAGCAAAGATAGTATTTTATTTTTGGTTCCCAAATGGCTTCATTTTCTATGTGGGGCTCAGAACTGGGAAGTTTTCTCTGGTCCTTGATGAGGAAGGGGTCATGGTACCTTCTTTCCAAAAGCAACAGGGAAAGGAGAAAGGACCCAATATCACCAAAATGCCCCAAGTAGATCGGTCAGGCTCAAGCCAAGGAAAAGTGTAAATATCAGGACAGACATCCAGCAGCACATGGACACATCTCCACACTGCATCTTCCATAGGGAAGATGGGAAAGGAAAGGTTATTGTGCTCCAGGCAGCAAAAGCATGGCCTTGCAACCCATCCCTCACTCCAGCCTGTGACATCCACATCCTTCCCATGGTGAAGAAACCAGAAACTCCACCATGCACCTCACAAAACACAGGCTCTGTCACCTGCCTGCAGGTCAGAGCTCACCTGTGAGTGTAGGTTTTGGTTGCTTTTTGGCACTGGAAGGATGAACCCATCCCCCTGCTCCCCAGCTCCTCCTCTCCTCATGGCTCCAGGTGCTTTAGCTCTGCAGTTCAGGCTCTTTGGGCCCCTGTTTTAGTGCAGCCCATGAGGCACTGAATGCAGGGAAGGGGCTGGAAGGAAGGATGCCACACAGTCCCCACGGGAGGTTTCCCAGTGTCACCACCAGCCCTACCAACACAGCTGGGTTGTCACCTCCTGAATGGTGCCATTGTTGCTGCCTCCAAAATAAAACAGACACAGGAGGCGTTTCCACCCAAAGAAAACCAGTTTCCACTGGTGACTTCTTCCCCCTTGCTCGAGAATCCTCCCTCCCTTTCAGGGCCCCCGTAGCTTTCCTTTGTGCCTCTTCCAGGATGAAAAGAGGTAGTCATTGATTGTATTAATAATTCAGGGCCTAATCTCACAGACGGGTGTTCACAGCCTGTGAGGTGGCAATCTTTCATCTCGAGATCAGGATCAGCCAGATCTTTTAGAGGTCAAGGAAGATAGCTGCAGCATGGAAAATGCCTTCAAAATAATAGGTTTAGGTAATCCTCATGCATGGATGGAAATGGCAGATGAAAAGCTCATGTGTCTCACGCTCTTGGTTGCAGATGCATGTCAGCCTGGTGATGCCCACAAACTCTTGAAGATGATTTCCACCAGTGTCAGTGAATTGTGGTCTCTGCCACATAGCCCATGGCAGGGGGGATGGAACTGAGCAATCTTTAAGATCCCTTACAGCCCAAACCATGATTTTATTCTATGATTCTATGGAATGTCCCAACCCATCAATATTCCCGAGGTCACCTGAGCTCTCCTGCTTCTCAGCACAGCCACCTGCCTCCTGATAATGGATCTCGTGCTACCGTTCCTCTTCTCCCACGGCCAAGCTCCTCCTTTAACTGCCTGTTCACTTGTGTTGTCTTAATCATATCTGCAAGGACAAACTCTACTGGCACTATTTGCATTGTCTGCTTTGTGGCCAGGAAGGTCCCTGCACAGGCAGAGTGGCAAACTCATCTCCAGGACTCAGAAACCGGTCACAGGCACTAAACTGGAGGATTCACCAGACAAGCAAAGAAAAGGGAAATCTGAATACGCTGGATCTAATTTTAACCTGGCTGTACTTTACACATGGGGGCCAAATTTATATCAGTACTCTTGGAGTTTCCCTGCAAGGACAATAGTCCAACCCTCAAGGAATCCTTCTCATGCCCACCAGTGCCCTGGCAGCTGGGTGCTGCTGTCACCACGGGGGGAAGCTCACGCAGGAGGTGCCCGTGAAGGGCCGTTGCTGCTCCCACACCTCGCAGGGTGTTTCTGGAGGAAATGGCAAGGTCAAAGACATGCACCTTGCACCTGGAACTGGAGGTGCCAACTCCTGTTGTGATGCCAAAGATTAACGGGCGCGCTGATAAGCGCTGGGGGAAGTGGCCAGCGGAGACTTCTGAGAGTTCCCACGAGTGCAGCTGTGCTTTGCTGGAGCCTCCCCGCTTCGGGGCTCCTGGCTCCCCACAGGAACCGGGCTCAGCACCAATTTGCTGCCGCCGCAATGCTCTGCTGCTGTTACCAAGGCACCTCAGCGCCCTGTGCATTAGCATTCTTCTGTCTTGTGCTTTGTCTTCCCCGGGAAGCCCTTCCCCAGTGCAGCCAAAGCCGCTGTGGTTGCGGTGGCAATGCCCCCCCAGCCAGCAGGGGCACAGTCCCCAGGAGCTGGGATTAGTGACGCTCCAGTGTACAGTATTTTACAGCCTGGGACTCGCGCCCGACCCACTGTGCACACCTGCAGGAAGGCCTGGGCTTGCCATCGCTTCTCCCCCCTCCTCTTTGTCTGCTGCATTCACTTGGGCTCCTCCGAACAAGCAGTTTACCTTCTCCCAGGCAGGGTCTGCGCCTGGTTTCCTGTCTGTGCAGCATCCCAAGCCTGACAGAAGATGCTCTGTCTCTGCTGTGGTGTCCAGACACCACAGTATCCAGAACTGAGGACTGATTTGCAAATAATTATTACGGAAGGAAGCCGTTCCTTCTATAACTGATAACTTATCTGGTATACATCAAGCTTTCCCCAGTCTTCTGTCTGTTCCTGCTTTAATAATTCACCCCCAAACACGTTGTTCCTTTGTCAGAACTATACATTCACTGTGTCCACATTTAAGAGAAAGCCCTCTTTGATGGCAAGGTTTCTGTAGCAGGGCTGTTTAGATTTGTTGTGATTAAATCACATCCATTTTCTAATTTGTACCTTATACACACTCAAATCCCTCCTTAAGCCTGAGCTGTACAGGCACATTTTGTCTTTGCTGCTGACTTAATCAAGAAGTGGAGAGCTGCTGTGTGCTCTCTGCAGTCGCTGTCTCTTGCACACAGAGGAGAAAGGGAAGAAAGAAACACTTTGCAAAGAGCTGCTATTATCCATGCACTACGGCAACAGCATATTTAGTGTTTGTGGCTCTGGGGCTGCAGTAATTAATTGTGTGTCTGACACTTGGGTTGGCACAGCCTGGCACCCAGAGCTTTCCCATCGCCCTGGCACCCGTGTGTGCCAAAACCAGCCCCCACAGGCTTCTCTGGGAGATGGGTGCTCACTCCAGGAGAGGTGGGGAGACTTGGGGGCGAGTTGCCACACTGCCCAGTTCGGGGTGCTGGGACAGCTGGGGTGGGGTCTACACTGAGGGGCTCTTAGGGCAGCGTGGGGTCTCCACCCCTTCCCCACCACACAGTCCTGCTGAGGATCTTCCTCCCGCCCTCAGTCCCAATCTTTGCCACTATACAACATAAAGATCCTCTCAGCACCTACACATATCCCAGAACTGGAGAAGGGGGTGCCCCACAAACCCCACTTCACCCCCTCCTGCTGCAGGAGGAGCATCCGCACATCCCCGGGAAAACCCTGCAATCCTCTCCACGTCCCCCAGCCCTGTCTGCCTGCACACGGAGAGGGGGTGCTGGGGGTAGGGGGTATCGCAGCGGAGTCCCCCAGCTCCCCCTCCGCGGGGCCAGGGCTGTGCCTCCCTCCCTCCTTCCTTCCCTCNAGCGTGTGCGGAGCGAAGGAGGGAGGAGGGAAGGAGGGAAGGAGGGAGGAGGGAGGGGACCTCCCTATCTGGCTCTATCTCCTCCGCTGCCTCTCACATGCTCCGGGAGGGCGATGCGGCTCCCCGCGTCCCGCTGAGCGAGGCCGCCTGCACCCCGCCGGGGCTGCCCGCAGGGCGGGGGGCTGCCCGCGCCCCTCGGCCTCCACCCCCCCGCCACCCCCGCTTCGACCCTTGCGGGCTTTTACTATTTTATTTCGTTTGGGTTTTATTTTATTTAGTCTTTTATTTTTGTTTTATTTATCCCACCTGGAAAAAAACCAAAAACAACAACAACCATATATATTAAAAAAAGCCGCCGCTGCCTGCACCGACCCCCGCGGGGCTGGAGAGGCTGATGCGGCCGCCAAGGTAAGCGGGGCGGGGGCTGGGGGCCGCCCTGGCCGCATGTCCCCCGGTTCCCTGCATGGCCTTTTCCTCCTCCGGACCTGTTGAGGCTCCCGGTCCCCTCCTGGCTCCCGGTCCCCTCCTGGCTCCCCTCTCCCCGGTCGCTTTTACAAGAAATCTCGATTCTTCCCTCTTCCCCTGCCCAGCGCTCCCTGCCCGGCTCGGCGCTGGCTGGCATGCATGAGGTTATTCATTTATCCTCCCTTCTGATGGTTGCCACCAAAGCTGCTCCCTGCTGCGCTAAGTCAGTCGAGTAATTCCTTGCAGACCACTGATGAGGACTGTAAACATCCTCCCCAATATTTCCCCCTTTCCCTTGGATAGCTCACCCCGGGGCTGATCGCGCTTATCCAGACCGGAGCGGGGACACAAAGCTTTCCCTGGTTGCAAAGTGCGTGGGGATTTTACGGGCTCCGAGGGACGGAAGGTGGGGGCTGACAGCTGGACAGATGTGGGACACGGCTGGGATGGGCACATCTGTGCGCAGGGAGAGGATGGGCAGCTGGAGCGGGGCAGGGCAGGGGGAGAGGCTTCGTTCCTGATGTCCTGAGCTCGTAAATAGCCCAAAATCTCCTCCAGGAGCCGGGGGGACAGAATACAGTCCCCAGACAGGCCAGTTCAGACGCACCAGCCAGAGCAGCTCCTGTCCAAACTTCCACTCTGGGGCATGCACGTTGCCCTTCCTAAAAATTATATATATTTATGGCAACTGGGCTGCAAGACAGGTGCTTTTTGTTGTGGTGGTGGTTGCGAGGCAGGAGATGAAAGTTTGGTGTTGTTTTGATGTGATTCTTGATTGCTGCCTGTTGGAGTAATTGCATCGCAATTGCTCAGAGGTAGAATCAATTTCCCCAAATTGAGATTTTAATGGGAGCTCGCAAGCTGCTGTTATGTCATGTGGTTTAAGGCGGCGTTGGATTGCATTTATTTTATAAACTGGATACTTTCGCAGGCGGCGCAGGGATAACAGCACCACCCAGTGGGGCCGCAGCCCCGGCCCAGCCCAATCCCAGTTCAGTGCAGTCCCAGCCCAGTACACCCCAGTCCCAGCTCAGCTCCAACCCTGCTTTAGCCCCAGCTCCAGTCCCAGCCTTAATCCCAGGCCAACTCTAACCCAGCCCAGCTCCAAGCCAGGCACACCCGGGTGGACTCCCAGTGCCAGCTCCAAGATGCTCTCCCTCCACAAAAACTCCCATTTTCATTTGCCGAAATACCCACAGAAATGCTGGATTGTTTGGGTTTGGGTTTTTTCCCCCCGTAAGAAGGAATGTCTCTTTCTCAGATATTCAGGACAAAGTTTTAAATCAGCTGAGGTCACTGTCACTCAGTGTTTCACAACTGAGAATGCAGAAAAGGCATCCTGTGTTGGGTTGTATTTCTGGCCACTGCTGTCAGGAATTGACAGAAGGAGACCTGGGAAAGGTGATTGGGTTTCACAGAGCTTTTTCCAGAGGATCCTTCAAACACCCCTTGCTCAAAGGCTGCAGATGTAGACTTGCAAACACTCGATGCCATCTCCCACCTTTAAACAGGATCGAGGAGATGTCCTTAGCTGACCTGTCAGTCAGAGGAGGGGAATTAGCGAGCTATGTTTGCACTTTCTCGAGATGTCAGGAGCTTTTAAAAGCAGCAGAGAAAGACTGTCCCATCACACAGACTGGCTTCTGTCTCTGCAGATAAACACCTAGTTCCCTGCAATTCCTCTGGTGTCCCTGCCCATGGCAGGGGGATCAGAACTAGATGATTTTTAAGGCCTCTTCCAACTCCAACCATTCTGTGATTCTATGATTCCGATCATTTTTTGGCAGTTCAGACTTATCCATCTTTTCTGCTGATCTGACTTTTGGCCATTTGAACTTGCTCTTGGGAACCTCCCAGCCCATCTTCTATTTTGCTTAGAGGGGAGTCCAGATGTGAAGAAGATACACTAAAGAGATAGTGCTTGATATCTACCCTAAAGAGGACACTGGGCCAGGAAGACCAGCTCCCTGCAGAAAATTAAATATACAGATGGTGAATTCCAGCCAGTCCTTCAAACACTGCTGAACAAGGGGTGGTTACAAGCTCCCATGTGTAGGAATTAGGCCTCACACACCCCTCCAGAGCTTTGCAAGCAAGGGAAATGGAGAGACACGACTGAGTGTTACCAGTCCAAAAAAAGTTGATGTGATGAACTCTAGTTGCCTTAAAATATCACTGCTTGTTTTGCTTTCTGCCATGGGTGAGACTGGAAGTTTTCCACTAGCCCATCTTCCCTTCCCCTTGTGCAGCCTGGCTGTTTTTCAGCATTTAGAGGTGATTTTTATGGCTGTGGGCTTGGAGCTGGCAATTTGAGGGGGGAAGGTTACCCACTGTGACTTCAGTGGGGGCTGCTGCTAATCAGATAATCTGCAGATGCAAGGATGCAGGTCAACAAAGAGTTCTTACATTTTCATTTACTGGTGGCACAAAGCTGTGTTTTTTTCCACCTTTCACAAGTGGCCTCTTTTTACACATCCAGGTTGGTGAGGCTGATGTTCACAGGGGCAGCTGTGGGAAGGAGGATTTAGATAAATGGACAAACTCCTCTCTGCACTTTGCTACTCAGGAGTGGGTCGCTCTTCAAAGCCCAGCTCTGTGCCATCCTCTCTGCCTGCCCCGTCCAGCTGATGCCAAAGTTCAGTGCTGGGCACTAAGGAGATCTTGGGGGGACATTTTCCTGCTCTACCTGCAAAGAAACATTGGTAGAAAAGGGGGTTTAGATGCATATTCAGCAGCTTTGGGTGCACTGCTCAGGGAAAGCGTCTGCTTGGTCAGCCAGGGAAACTGCAAAATGATGAAAAATGGAATGATGAGTAAAAGGAAGGTCTTTTAAATTAATTGCAGACATTAGAGGTGGCTATTACTGCGTAGAGATGTTGGGGTTTTTTTGTTTCTTCTTATTCAGGTTTTTTTTTTTTTCTTTAGTTAAGGAATGTTCAGCGCACAAGTGTTTGCTTTTATTTCCGCAAACATTTTGGGATCAGCTGTCAAACCTCTCCAGACAACAACTTGGGGGTTTCCACTCCAAACTTTCTTTCTTCCTCCTTTACAGAGCAGCTTGCTTTTTGCTGCTCACCCCAAACACACACATATCCCTGCCGAGCATTTCAGGATTAGCTTCCTGCTTCCTGCACGAGTGATTACGGCTTATCCCACACAGGCCATGAGCTGAACACCGTGTCCTGAGGCAGAGCAGCCAAAGGCACGAGTGTGGAGATAGTGGTGTGAAAAGTGGCCACACAGAAAGTTCATGGGAGAGTCAGGAGCAGACCAGGAGCCCCGACATCCACTCCTCTAACTACCAGTTGCAGCCCTCAGAAATACCCATGTTTACTATCGCAGCCATATAATTACAGGTAGTGAATGATTCCATTAGGCTTTAAGGAAAGCCCTCATCTGCAAAGCTCAGGGCTCAAATCAGCCACATTCACTCAGCCCCACGGAAGCCCACAGCCACGCACGGTGTGAGAAAAGCCACGCAGGGCAGAGAAAAGGAAAGTTCAGCCCAGCGATCCCGGCTGAGCGTCCCATGGGAGCGGTGACTCCTCCAGCATCCTGCAAACACCTCGGAGAAGGCTGTGATTTGCATGTCACCCCTCCACAATGACACCAAAAAGGGCAATCAATGTGCAGATGACCACGGAGGTGCCTGTGTGCATTTCAGTGGTGGGTGGTTTCCCACATTCTGTTTGGAAGGAGCATCGTGCTCAACGCTGCCTGAACAGGGAGTCCTGGATGGGCTTTGATAAGGAAAAAAGTTGGGGGAAAAGCAATCACTCCACGTTTCCAAGCCTAGATATCCCCATCAAGCAGGGCAGAGATCCGAATTTCACACAGCCTCTGATTCAGTAAGCAATTTAAAGCCCAGATCTTTGATTCGGCTGAACAGAAAGACAAAGCTTATTTCAAAAACTTGTAAGGGGGAGCAGGATTTCAGAAACACACCTTATTTGGGGCCTTTTCCTCCCTGAAGTTACGGTTTGGACACATCTGTTGTTTTCTCCAGCGAAATCCGCTGCTTTGATCGGTGCCAAGAACAGCAATCCCATTTGCAATGCATGATGCAACGGAGCAAAATCAAGGAGCAATTTTTACAAACTGGAGCCAGGGGCATCCGACCGTTGCTTTATGGCAGCACAGTTTTCCCTACACCAAAGGCAGAATTTCCATCAAGGGTCTTATTTTAACTATAATGCCTCAGACTGGATTCCAGGCTATCGTTGCAATGTGTCAGCCCGCCCCAAAACAGCAATACTAAAGTGGTGCTTTAGGTCAAACCATCAAAGCAGCCTCGCAGCAGCTATTTAACAGCTGGGTTTTAAAAGTTCGTAATTCAGATTTATTTTTTTTTTTTATTTTTTTAGTTAAACAGATCATGTTAGATGTCATCAGTCAGAGTAACAGCAGAAATTATGTTTTTCATTTTGAAATAAAAGCAAAAGTCGCATTGCAAGAGGAGAGGGTGGGAGCAAGAGGAAGGGATTTGAGGTCTGGAACTCCATCCCCTGGATCTTCCCCCCCCTCCTTTCCTGGGCTCTTCCCAGCTCACAGACCCTCTCTCTCCTCCCCCCCGGGCCCCTTCCAGCTCCAGCTGCCTACACATCCCATCAGCAGGCATTTCTTCTTGGGTGGTAGGAGCAGCTGGCAGGGTTTGGACATATTTGCCCCTGTTTGACATCCCCCACAAAGAGGTGCTTCGAGTCGGCGTTCCTCCCACACTGCCTCTGCTACAGGTCTGGATCCGGCCTGCCAGCTTTCATCTCCTGCCCAGCTCTGCCCACTCTGGCAGCTCCTCTGCACACAGAGCTCCCTCTGACTTCAGTGGACACCGTCTGAGCACAGCTCTAGGACCAGCAGCACCAAGACAGACATTCCGTTAGGCAGGCAAGGCCACAGGATTTTTGGATCCCATCTGGGTCCCAGATGGAAAAGCTGCCGTGTTTTAATTCCTGTTGCAGCCTGGATAAAGCCCCAGAGAAGCTCCTCCTTCATTTGGAGGCATGGGGGCTCACTCGCCTCATAGAGAAATAGAGAGGTGTTAAAAGATATCTTTACTTCTTGGACATTTATTCCCATCTCCTCTTCTTTCTATGGGATATTTGTTGTACTGGATCACAGGTTCAATCCATGACAGCAAGGAGATCACAAACTCTTGTTAGAGACTTTAAACCACAGTCACGCAAAAAAAGCATCCTTAAGGATGTTTATGAGCTAGAAGAGGAGGTTTCCAAGAATAATTAGAAGAAATATCAAGGAGCATCCCAGCTTATACCAACCTGAAGGAGGAAAGATGTATGGTCTTACAGAGCTGGGAGTAGGATGGTGTAAAACAACCAGCATCCTTTTATTCCTTGTATAAGAGCCCCAAAAGAAAGGAGATTAAACATCAGGATGGCAAGGGGACACACCATCAAAGGAGAGCTAATGACCCAAAACAGGGAAGTTATTAAAACCTACACCCGTGGGCACCCTCATTCAGAAGTGGTCTTAGTTCACTGTGGCTAAAACATCCCTCAAGGGAAATTTTTAAGAGATCCAAGCTAACTGGATGCCTTCCTCCTGCCTAGCCCTCTCATGGGTGGCACAGACCCCTGGGATGGTGGGGATGCAGATCCAATCTGCTCACCTCCGCTCGCTGTGGCACTGCAGGAGGAAGAGCAGGATCCTGAAAGTCAGCAGGCAAACAAACGCCAGTGTGCTCCAAGCTGCTGCTCCTTCTGATGGCCTGTGAGCAGGGAGGGCTCTCCCAGAGTTGCTGTCTGCCTGGGACTGCCCAGAGGGGCTCCAGAGAGAGGCTTAAAAGTGTGACCCTGGGATAACCCTACCAATATAACCGGTGAGGCTTTCTCCCGGTGAAAGCTGAACATCCAGGTCTGTGTGTGGAGGTCCTGAGAGAGTGTAGGTACTGTCAGTCATCTCCATCAGTCCTTGGTGGGCTGGCAGCTGGATTTGGGGTGCCTGACAGCCGTGCCCCTATGTAAGGAGTGCCAGTCTAGCAATAAGGATCTATGAGATTTGCTGTTTCTGAGTCACCCGGGGTTACTTCACCGCTGCCAGTGCAGGTGCAGGTGAATGACCTGGAACTGTTGTGAAACTCTCACCTACCATGGTGCCAGGGCTGGGAAGACATGGAGGAGCTCCATGTGCTGGGGGGGGGACACGCCATCCCCCAGCAGGCTGGAGACTTCAGTGTCGCTGTCACAACCCCTACCCCGCATCAGCCGCCTAAAGCCTCCCTGCCTCAGTTTCCCTCCTCTGCTGTACGACAGCCCCTTTATTTTTATTACCCCTTATTTTTTGGGCGATCCAAAGCGCTCTTGGCAGGCCCATGGGAGAGGGGCAGGGAAGGCACAGCGGGTGCTGAGACCCGACGGGTGGGACGAAGCCCCTCTCCCAAACTGTGACGGCGGGCACACATCAGGAGCCCTTCCCCTTGCCCACCCTGCGCGGGACCACCGCCACCCCCTTCCCCCGGGGCACGGGAGAGCTTGGTGGCTCCATCCGCAGCTCCAAGCCCCTGGTGGGGCTCTCCCCGGCCCTTTTTCCCCGCTCCCTCCATCCCGGCGCGGCTCCCATGGCCGCAGCCGCTCCCGCCCCTTCCCGCAGCATGGCCGGGGAGGCGGGAGCGCTCGGAGGAGGAGGCGCAGGGCAGGATGCAGGCATTGGGAGGCAGCGGGATGATTGATGGCCGGGGCTGGGCTGTAATGGGAGGGGACGGAGAGGAGGAGGAGGAGAAGAAGGAGAAAAAGTCTGTGTAATCTTTCAGTGCAGAGCCCGGAGCTGGGGCCGTCCGTGCCTGACGCGCTCCGCGGAGCCATGCGGGGCTTTTGATTTCATTTTTTTTTCCTTCCCTAAGTTCTTTCGATTGATTTATTTTTCCCTTTTTTTCTCTCCCTTTTCCTCTCTTCCCTTCTCCTTTTTTTTTTTTTTTTTCTTTTTTTCCTTTTTAAAACTCTTCTTCCAGGGAGAGGATAGTGGTTAAAGCTCGAGCTGGATGGATGGGTATGGGGAGAGGGGCAGGATCCACAGCCCTGGGACTTTTCCAAATCCTCCCTGTCTTTCTCTGCATCTTCCCTTCAGGTAAGGAACAGCCTCTTTATTTTGCGGACTTTTTTCCTTGTGTTTCTGGCAGCCCTTGGATCGCCGCCCCCGTTCCCCTGTCCCTGGGCCTCTTTCCCTCTCCCTCTCCTCGCAGCAGTTTGCCACATGTTTAAAATAAGCAAGTGGGGCTCAGTTTTGGTGCGTGCACCCCCAATTCCCCGTTCCCCAAGCAGTTGCGGTGGGTGTTCTTCCTTGACCTCATCTTCTTTGTCTCCCCGCTCCTCATCCCACAAGGAAGGAGATGGTGGAAATCAAAGCGGCCAAGGCAGCCGGGGAGGTGTTCCTGACAGCGCCGGGTTACCTTGTCGCCGCGAAAGGAAGGGGGGGACACTGGTGGGGGGACCCCACGCATGAATCCCCCCAATTCCTTAATTTCGTGAGAGCCG
>VZTB01004645.1:307462-353403 GCA_013397245.1 Thryothorus ludovicianus
TCAGAAAAGGGGAGAATTTCAGAATTACAGCTGAAAACGCCATCTGTTTCCAATGAATCCCCCATAGTTTTTCACAATGTTTTTGGCAGATCTCTGCCTGCAAATTCCTTCAAGCCCTGAGTGCTTGTTTTTGTTGGGGGAGGGGAAACCCAGTCCACAGAGGCGGATTTGTTCCTTCCAAAACTCTCCAGTTTCTTTACCTCTTTTTTTTTTTTTTTTTTTTTCACTTTCAAGAGGGGGGAAAATGGAGAAAAAGCAGGAGAGAGAAAGAAAAGCTCTAAAGCTTAAATCTCCCTATCTCTCTTTTTAGTTTAGTAAAACTTTCCCTTTTTTAAAATTTTAATGTATTAATTTTTAAATCGCCTCTGCGTTTCTTTTGCATAACCGTAGGTGAAGCAGTCTTGCACACACATGTAGGAAATAAATAAATAACTGCTTTATGCCCTTCCTCCCATCTTTGCCCTCTTCGCCCTCTTCCAGGAAAACCTTTTCAGCGCTGCCCTTAGCACTGAGGTGTCTCTCTGGACCCCACTTTTCCCATGAAACTTCCCAGCAGGCTGGAAGATGAACCCCCTGTTTTTTTTTCTGGAAACTCTGGAGCTGCTCCCATATGTGTTGCTTAACGCCCTTTTCGGAGCGGTTGAGTTGCAAAGCGTCGAGGCTGTGAGATTTACGGTGCAAGAAAGAACTTGATAGGAGATCTGGCTGGCTGCTTTGTTTGATTCTCCCTTCAGCAGTCAAATAAGGTGCAAAGAACTGGCAGAACGAGGCGATCCAGAGCCCGCGGGAGCGGGGCGCAGGCGGAGACGGGGCTCCCTGGGCTGGGAGCAGGCTGGGGGCTTTTTTGAAAGCTTGGTGGGTGGGAAGCTAGGAAAAAGGGGGGATTTATTCCCTTCCATATCCTTTTGCCCCTTTTTTCCCTATGCTTCCTGGGAATTTGTGGGTTGCCAGCAGGTTCCCAGCCCCAAGGAGGCTTTGCACCCCTCCTGGGAGCCCCAGGTGAGCAGGGCTGCTTGGAGGCTGCCCAAGCGGGCGCTCGGCGTGTCAGATCAGTGCCTCGCCAAGTTCTGCCCTATTTATTTATTTGCTTAACCCCCCCCTACGCTCACAGCCCGGGCTGGATTCCCGTTTGTGCTCCTCTCACACTGATGGCTTCGCCCTGCTGCCTCCTGGGCAGCCCCCACCATCCAGTGCCCTTGGGCTGGGTGCTCTGCCCGTGGGTCAGGGTGACCGTGGGGCAGCTGGGGAAGGAGGTCTGGGCAGAGCAGGCCCACTGCTCACAGTTTCCTTGGCAGAAATTCTCCTTGGAGCTCGTGCCAGGTCCCAGTGTTGGATGCTTACGGGTGCTCTCCCAGCTGAGACCCTGATCTCCTGGGTGAACCAAACCTGTGCCTCCCAGTACAGGCTGTGCTTAGTTTTCTTGCAAATCCTTTTGTACTTCCAGAATCTTGCCCTGGGTGTTTTTGCCCCAGGTGTGGCAGGCTCAGGTTTGCTTTGGCTTTCTCTGTTTGTTTCCAGCTTGGCTGTTTTGGCTGTAATACACTCCTGCCTCCATAAAAAAATTTGGACTTTTCTGCTGTTGATCCATCCAGGCAGCACAGTGGATTCCAGATAAGGATCCCGCCCTATTGGAGGTGTAGCAGAGTAGTCAATAAATGGCTTTTGTCTCACCAGCAGGGAGGTGATGGCAGCATTAATCCAAAATTGAGACTGGGGGGCTTAGAGGCTAAAATAACCCCAGCAGTGCTGTGAACAGGGAGCCCATCCTGGGGAAGGTGGAGGCAGGGAAGGAACGCGCCTGTGCGGGATGTTGTCAGGGCAGGGAAGAAGGGAGGGATTCAAACGTAAACCTGGAAATATTTTGGCTTCCCTGTTTTGTTGCAAGCTTGGAGCTGGTCTCGTAGTTGGAACAGGGAGTTCTCTGCCATTGCCAGCAAGGCACGTTGTGGGGCTGGAAGGAGGCGCCTTGTTTTTAATGTAGATGGGGTGGATATGTTGCTTTTTTCCACAGAAAATCGTGGAATTCCTGGCCCTTGGTTATTGTGGACAAGGCAATGTTAAGAGTGACTGGTTTTATCATGGGAACAGCCAGAGGTTTCTTTCTCTGTGGCCTGGACAACTGTGCTGAGTCGGATGTGCACATGAAAGTGCTCACAGGGCTGGGCAACCATCAAAACTTCCTGACCTGGGGGCTCTTCTCGGCTCTGCCCTGACCTGCTGTCCCTGGAGAGCCAGGCTGTGGCCCCAGTGACAATGAGTTTTGTGGTCTCTCTTCTGGCTCCCTGATGGGCACATCCCATAAAGCATCCGTAGGCTCTGGCATGGCAGTGTGTGGCCCAAGCAAGCCCCTCCTCAGCCAGTCAGTTCTTCAGGGGATCCCACAGCCAAGCCCTACTGCTCCCAAGGGATAAGCATGTGTGAGACAGCAAAAGAGGTCAAAGATGGGGGATTTTAATCCATCTGCATGAGTTTGATTTGGCCTGGTTTGCCTTTCCTGTTGGAGCAGACACCAGACTTGGAGTAAGGGGGGGTGTAGGAACGCAGGACCCAAAGAGCCTCAGGGTCCCAGGTGGTTTGAAGGGGGCTGGGTTGAGCTCAGGGCTGCTGGAATCCAGGAGTGAGGTGTGATGGGGAAGGGGTTTTGGGGAGAATGGGGCTTGCTTGGAGATGCAGCTGTGGTGGGCAGGTGAGGGGGATGCCCTGGCCTGTGTCTGGCTGTCCCATCCTGATGGCACAGATCAGGAGTGAGCTGTGCAGACAGGGTCCTGCCTGACCGTGCACAGCATCCAGAGTGCACTTGTTGGAGGAGAGCTCCTAATGCCTCTAAAAAGCTCTGTAGCCTGCACTTGGCAGCTACTGGGATGAAAAGAAGAGGATATTTATTCCCTTGTCTGTGAGCTCTCAAAATAACAGTGCGTTCGATTGTAGCCTCAAGATTGCTTTGCACTCAAGTGCAGCCTGGCTGAGTAAATCACTGCTCCACCAGCTGAAATTCCTGCAGCAAGGGGGAGAATTGAATTATAGCCAACTGCAAAACCAGATGCCATCCCCTTGATGAAGTCATCGGGCTCTCACTGCGGAGAACAAGCTGGCTCCGACACACACGCAGCCCTGGTAGGCGCAGACTGAGCCGCTCTGTCTGAGGGCCTGGCCGTGGTGTGGGGTGCCCAGGGTCTCATGTCCCCACAGCTGCAGGACAGCAGGTCCTTCAGAAGGGTGTCAAGTCCCAGTTTGCACTGTGTGAGCATCCAAAAGTGTTTGGCCATTCAGTTTCCAGCAAGCAGAGCTGTACAGGTTTTATGGGTCAGGCAGAGAGCAAGCTTCACTTGAGGCCAAAGAATTTTCTCCTCCCTTGGTTTCCTCTCCTTCCTGGACAGCTGTTGACTTTGGTCCCCAAAGCCTTAGTAATCATCTATGGCATTTTGGGTTTTGGACAAGCTACCTTTTTCTCTTGCTGTGTGACACACTCCAGCTGGCCCTTTCTGAGATGACAAGGGCATGTGGCAGGACATGACTCCGAACTTTGCCAGCCCACAGTGATGAGAAAGCATCACTGTGCTGGGATACAAGCAGGGGAGCAGTGGGACTGGGGGAGTGGATTGTGGTTAGAAAGTGACTTTTTCCTCTTAAAATTAAAACCTGATTCCAGGAGAGGCAGCATTTAAAAATAAATAAACCTCTGAAGGTCTGTGGCTGTGAAAGATGAGCAGATACTGTGGCTTCCATGGGGTATGAGTGATGGGGAGGGAGCCTGGTGCTGGGTGGGAGCCCAGCCTGCAGGAAGGGATCCACAAGGTCCCCTGCATCCCCAGGAGGGGCTCTGGCATCAGTCAGGTGTCTTGATGGGTTTGTGGGGCTCCTGTCTCCCAGCCGGGCAGCTGCCACCCCACACCCTGCGCCAGCCAACGCCTCCGATTGAGATGCCGCAGTTTTTTGGCAGACATCTAATTGTATAAATTTGCCTCATCCAGATTTATGTGCTCCGGGCTTCTCTCCATCTCCTCGTTTTGTATCTCATTTACCTCTGCGTTTGAAGGGTTGAAATTTCACAAGAGCACAGCGGGGATGATTATTCCTAGAGGGAATCCACACCTGTGAGCAGAAAGCGTTTCCCTGCCAGCCCTGCCGCGGCCCGGGCGAGGGGGAGGAGGGCGAGAGACCCACTGCCACACCTGGGGGGCCCCCGGGCACTGGTGGGTGGCAGCGCTGCCTTCAAAGGCACCCTGGGAAAGCAGCTTTGGCGTGGGGAGAGTGATGTCTGCTGGAAACCTGAAACACTCGGCAGTGGGGGTGGCTGGCAGGGGTGACCTTATCCGGGAACCGCTGCTCCAGAGGGATGGGGACATGGGGGGTGGTGACTGAGGAGGAAGGTGAGGGTGATGCTTCATGCAGGGCATGAGAGTGCAAATTCACCTCTCTTCCCATGGTGCTCATCTTGGGTGAAAGCCTTAACAAATCCTTCATCTCTAAACTGGACCATTTGCCTGAGGAGATGTACCAGCTCTTGGGAATTGTTGGTGAAAGTGTCCTGGTGCACTCCCAACGGGGAAAGTCGGGTGTGCAGCTCCAGAACGGCTTCCCAGGCTGCAGCACACAGTGCTGGAGAGCCAGCTTTGTTAGTGCCCTTCTGCAGATGAAGAGTCAGAGGAGATCACTGCCCTGCAGCTTCCCTCCCTGCTGTCTTGGTGCAAAACCCGAATCCTCTGAAACACCCACTGGCACCGCTTCCTCTGAGCAGGCAAAAGCTCAACAGCTGCACCTAAGGCCCAAATCCCGGGAGGAGAATTCAAGAACAAAGTCTGTGACTCTGCTGCTGCATTCTGTTGTGCTGGTTCCCCGTCCCAGCCCATCATGCCAGCTGAACTCCCCGGGTTTGCTGGTATTCTCCGAGCAGCACATCCCTGGCTGGCAGCTCCATGAGTGATGTTCTCTTTGGGATGGTGTGTGCCCACCTCTCTGCCTGTACACGGCTGCCCATCACACCAGCTGAACTCCCCGTGGTTGCTGGTATTCTCCGAGCAGCACGGCCCTGGCTGGCAGCTCCATGGGTGATGCTCTCTCGGATGGTGTGTGCCCACCCCTCTCCCTGCACACGGCTGAGCCTGGGGGAGCGGTGCTGGCCGGGGAGGCAGAGCTGCCTTGGCTGGCGCGGAGCGTGCAGAGCTGAGGCTGGAGCCAAAAGAGCTGACTAAGTGACAGGAGCGATGCAGGGCTCCTTGGGCAGCGTGCAGCAGTTGGTGCTGGAGCTGCTGGAGACACTGACTCTGCTGGTTTCCTGCCTGTACTTGCCCCGTGTCTCTGCGATGCCTGCAGAGGAGAGATGGGGGGCCGTGAACTCGGCGCTGAGGACAGAAAGGGGTTGGCCGTGGCAGGTCCTCTGGATGCTTTAGCGATTGACATGGGCTGAAACGAGAAAAATCCTTCTGTGTCCCTCTTCTGACTTCAAGGAACTGTTTTCTCCTTCCTCCAGCATCTTCTTGAGGCAGACAAGGACTGGGTTAAAGGAAGCTGCATGGTTTGAGGTGTACCCTGGGGTACATATAGAATCACTTTATCGAACAAAAAGTAGGGTCTTTGCCTGGCTTTAATGCATCTGCTGCTTTTGCCGGTGGAAATGAGCACATAATCCCGGCCCCAGCGTGGAAGGTGGCCCCTCCGAGCCAGCCTCCCCACGCACACCCTTGCAAAATATGAGCCCCAGCTCTTTAAGAGAGTCAGGTTTATTTTTCTCCTTCAGTTCCCTCCTCCCGGTCCTCCCCCCACTTCAGTGCAACTGAAACCTGATCTAATCCCTTTGCACATGGGTAATTTATTGGTCTATTGGGCTTTTCTTGATGGCAAATTGCATTGTCTTTCTTCCTGGGTTGAGGCTTTGGAGCAGTTTGCTGCATTCCTGCAGCTCTTTTCTCAGGGCTGATCTTTCACACCCCCTCTGAGCACAGTCAAATCAGTTTTATTGGGCCTCTTTGTTATGCAAACAAGGCAATAATAACCAGGCTATTATTCTGCAAGATTGTGCTTGATTAACAGTTCAAAGGAGGTCGCTGGAAGAGCCCGGCGCTGCCTTTCCCGCACAAATCCTTTCACCGAGCTGGGGTCAGGTGGCCCTTGGGTCTCGCTGTCCCCCACGGTGCCCGGTGGGGCTGCGGGAGCCCTGTCCCTGCCCTGTCCCTGCCCGTGACATCCCATCCATCAGGGCTGCATCCCTCCTTTCTCTCCCCGGTGTGACAAGGCGCCGGCTGATCCGTGTCATGGAATAGAATCCAAGAGTGATTTGCGCTGGAAGGGGCCTTTAAAGGTCACCCCCCTTCCATGGGCAGGGACCTCTTGAATGTGTCCGGGAATGGGGCACCCGCCACCTTTCTGGGCAGACTGTGCCAGTGTCTCAGGACCCTGATTGTGTAAAAATGCCTTCTTTTTATCTAATCTCACAACCCTCATGGGCCAGGATTTGGGTCCAGCATGGCCACAATGAGGAATGGCTCATGGAGAGCCCCCTGGGATGGGAGCAGCATCACAGTGTTCATTCCTTCAGTTTTTACCTGGGGCTCCTGAAGCCTTGCTGGAAGCAATGCCTTGTGCCCTGTTTTTAAGGAGCAGCGTGATTTTTTTTTTTTTTTTTTTTTTTTTTTTTTTTTTTTTCTTTTTTTGTGTTTAGTTGATGGCAACTTCTCAGAGGCTTTTGCTGCGTGTTGCAGAGCTGGTGGTTATTCCATTAGGGCTGAAAGNTGGCAGATGTTGCTGGTATTTAGCACCTTGGAGAATCGTGCCTTTCCTATTGAGGTGTCAGCATAAATATGTTTATTTAGATTACTTAAATAAATATGTGTTTAGGAGCCTAAGTCTGGGTGCTCAGATCTGAGGCCAAAGGTAATTAGGTTTTACTCTGTTCTCCAAAAAGGCCCTTTACTGCATGTGTGAGGCTTGCACATCTACACTTCAATCCATGTATTTGGAAAAACGCGGGATGATGTATTTGCATCACATGTGGGTGATGAAATACTTTCCAGCCTGTTAGGAACCAAGAGGATATTAAAAAACTTTGCTAAGCAGTGAACACTTTAAAATTAACAGGTCTGGTGAATGTGCATTCAAGAGTCTTGAAAGAATTGGCTTTTGCTTATAGAAATTAATTTCCAGTAATTCTCTTTGTTACAGGAATTACAGGAGAGTAGATGAAATGTTGGTTTTGTGCTAGTTTTCTGACAGAGCCCGATTTAGGTAAATGAAATCCAGGTTACTTGACACCAGCTGAGGGGCGAATAGGGGGGCACTGGTAATTAAAGGCTCTTAAAGTTTGGTGTGTGCATATCTTTGAACATTTAATTTGGCATCAAGTAATGCAGAGCGGTGGGCCTGGGGTCGTGTGATACCCCAGACCCCTGAGTGTGTGTTTGGTGGTCCACGGGATGCTGTTGAGTGGAGAACCAGGGCTTTCCAAACCAGGAGCCCGGGAGAAGGTCACAATTCATCGCCTGCTCAGTGCAATGTCCTGGTTTAAAGGGCTGACCTCGTGTTCTTTATCCCCGTGTCCTGTCGGGGTGGTGGGTTGTGCAGGAAACAAGGCTGCTGGAGGGAGATCTGATGGTGGGGCTGGGCAAACACCTTCCAGCGAAAACTTAAAAGTGCAAACCGTTTAGCTTATCTGGAGGATTGACAAGGGGCTTGATTGCAGTGTGCAAATATCTTTGTGGGAAACACACTCGTCACTAACGGACCTTTTACTGCTTTGGAGAAAATCGCTGGTTCTTTTTATGTCCTTACAATGAAGTCAGATAAAATCCACTTAGAAGCGAGACCCGTGTTTTGTAAAGGTGATAAACTCCTGGAACAGCCTGCCCAGTGGGCACAGACCTCAGGAGTCCTCTCGGGAAGTGTCCCTGAACAAATGGGGGATATGGGAGGGGACTGTCCTAGTCCAGGTGGTTTTCTGATTTTTTTTTTTTTTTTCCCGTCTTTAACTTTCTGAATCCGTTGGTTTCGAAATAACAAAGGAAATTCTGTTCTCTAGTTTGAGTGCCACCAAGGCCCTGAAAGAAGATCTTGGGGAAGGTTGAGAGGTGGCTTGGAGGGGTTGAAGTCACCTGTCTGTGCGAGGTGAAGGCTGCTTTGCCATGGACGAGAAATCACCCAGACCTGGGGATGTCTCAGAGATCCCAGGAGAGCCTTGCTGGGCTCCTGCTCGAGAGGGATTTGTTTCCATGCTAAGTCATCTGTGGTTGAAAAACAGAACCATTGTGAGTCGATGGAAAATAGATTATGCGAAATTGAATAAACATCGTTTCTTGGCCAGGGTACAAATGAGCCTGCACCACTGTGCCAAAGCTGCTGCCAGAGGGGACGAGGCAAGGCTGCTTGGGAGGGGTAAGGGTCGTGTTTGCTGTCCTGCACAGCCTTTGTCAGCTGTGGTTCCCTGCCCAGCAGCAGGAGGGATTTGCTGTGAGAAATATCCGTGGGCAAGGCCAGGCGTGAGCTCACACAGCGCCGGGGCACCTGGATTTGGAGATGTGGCCTTATATGGGGCCCTGAGCAGAACAGCCAGGAGGGGACCGGTGCCAAAAGTGGAGCGATAACATCTCAGAGCAGAACGCTCCCCCTTCAGGCACAGGGAGGAAGGAGATGGGCTTCCCTGCCCTCCCTTTGCTCGGGTTTTTTTTTTTTTTTTTTTTTTAATTCGGTACCTTATAAAGCCATGTGTGACCCCGGGCAGGGCAGCAGCGACGGATGCTCAGCACCAGGATGTGTCCAGCGCTGGGTGTTGTTCTGCAGGGCCCTGGGCAGCAACAGCTCATCCAAGCGAGTGAAGCAAGCCCTTAAAGAGCAAGAGGCTGTGGGTTTATTCCTACTAAAAAATCCCCTCTGCACAGCGGCTGCAGGGCTGGAGCAGGCAAAGGGAGCAGCCAGGACTCTGCAGGCTGCTCTCGGGATGGGATGCTTTTGGTGTACTGAGTCCAGGGGTGTCCCGGGATGTGTCCTCCAGCTTCTCCTGGGGCTGTGCCAGCAGGTTGGGCTGCAGTGACAGCACCTTCTGCCACACGAAAGCCCAAGGCATCCTCAAGCTGTACATTAGCATAACAACGAGGAGAGCAATGACTTTAATTGCCTGACGCCACAAGGGTTTGGGATAACCAGCAGTGGTGGCACTGGTCACACTCCTGCGTGCTGTTTCAACTTCTGCCTTCCTTTATGACAGTCCTGGAAAACCACACTCCTGGGATGAGCAAGAGAGGGATGTGAAATAATAAATATATTTAAATTTTACCCGTACATGCAGAAGACTTAGCAGAAAGGTGAGCCCATGTTCCAGGTCAGAACCTGGTTGTTGAGTCACCTCTGGTCAATGATGAGTTAAAGGCTTTCCACAGAGCTTCTTGCAGCTTTAAGTGGGATGCTGCCAAGACCAAACAGCTCCCGGGTTCTCGGTGCTGTTGCTAGCATCTGAGTTTATTAAACATGAATTCTAAAACTGTGAGGAACCTGTCACCATTTCCCTATTTGCACTTCAGTCTTCTTGGAAACAGAGAGGAGACAGGTTTGTTTCTCACAGCCGAACTGCTCGGTGTTTTATAGTCTTAAGTCCCCCTTTCTGATTTTCCAGCACCAACTCTGTTTAGGTTTCCAGCACTGTGATGTTTAAAACTCAAACATACTGTTTTCCCTGAAACAATACTGGCTTTTGTAACTTTCTTTTTAAACAAATCTGAGATACTTTTGGCACAGATGCCCTGCCAGGCTCCTTCTATACAAGCCCCGAGACAGGAATATATGGGTACGCCTGCAAAAGGCACCATGGAAGCATCTGGAAATGGTGGGGATTGTCTTCTCCTCCTCCTGCTGCCTTTTCTGCCTGAACCCATCCTGTTTCCGAGGCTCCGAGGGGGTCGATTAGAGGAGAGGAAGGAAAATGCCATGAATTTTAAGTAGTGTGAGCCTGGGTTCACCCAGCAAGACTCCAAATTGGCAGGGGCAGAGCAGTGTCTGTGAGACATTCAGCGGTGGCCATGTGCTTTTTGCACAGCTGCTTTCAAGTCTGCTCCAGGGAAGCCACACTGCCCCAGGGAGCAGACGTTGTGTGTGGGGGGAAGAAACAGGATCTGAATTTTCTTTGCCTTCCTCTGCCTTGTCAGGAAGCGCCAGGGCTGCAGCTGAGCCCGGCAAAGGCCCCGCAGCCTCTGGCTTCACCTCTGCCTGGGCAGCACACGGCGGGTGGGAAGGGAAGGGGAGGCGGGGGCTCGCTGGCATCCCCGCACCTGCTGTGCCGGTTTTTCTCCTCCACCTCTTGTTCTCTCTCAGCGGGCCGTGGTGGAGAACGGGCTCCCAGGGCTGGGCTGAGCTGCTCAGACGGCAAGAAAGAGGTTTTTTGGCTCCCGATTCTTTCTGGAGGTGCGGGGGCAAGTGCTGCCCCCGTCACCGCTGTGGTGATGGTGGATGGCCTCTGGCTGTGCTGCAGGGTGGGTCGTGGCCTTGGTCCTGCTCTAACTTTGGTACAGTGGTTGTGATGCTGCTCTGTTTTCCCAGACTCATAAAGGAGGAAAAGGAAGAGAGCTTTGTGCTGGTAGAGCTCAGCCTGGACTCACGCAGCACAGCCCTTGGAATGTCAAACCCTAAAAGGGCATTAAAAACCCCATTTCATTTCCCCCCATCTTAATGATCCTCCCTCATCCCTGCTTATGAATATGTCCCATTCTTCCACACCATGGTTTCCCCCCATGATCATTCATCTGAAGGCTGGATGCTCTTTCCCTTTTTGGCTGCAACTGGGGCAGATCCTGTTGGTTCCTTTGGCTTTGATGCGTGGGAGTTGGGTCATGTGAGAGGGTCACATCTGGTGAGCGAGGCCCCGTCACGCGGCCGCGCCGGTGTCATGAGTTTGGGCGGGCGAACGCGGCTCCTGAGCGGGGGTACGAGCCAGCACCGGCCACTGACCCTTTGTGTCCTCCCCTCCTCCCGCAGTGACATCTCCATGCAAGATCCTCAAGTGCAACTCTGAGTTCTGGGCGGCCACGTCGGGCTCGCACCACCTGGGCGCGGAGGAGGCGCCGGAGTTCTGCACGGCGCTGCGGGCGTACGCGCACTGCACCCGCCGCACCGCCCGCACCTGCAGGGGCGACCTGGCCTACCACTCGGCCGTGCATGGCATAGACGACCTCATGGTGCAGCACAACTGCTCCAAGGATGGCCCCACGTCCCAGCCCCGCCTCCGGACGTTGCCCCCCGGGGACAGCCAGGAGCGCTCGGACAGCCCCGAGATCTGCCACTACGAGAAGAGCTTCCACAAGCACTCGGCCGCCCCCAACTACACCCACTGCGGGCTCTTTGGGGACCCCCACCTCAGGACTTTCACGGACACTTTCCAGACCTGCAAGGTGCAGGGGGCGTGGCCGCTCATAGACAATAACTACCTGAACGTGCAGGTCACCAACACGCCGGTGCTGCCTGGCTCCTCGGCCACCGCCACCAGCAAGGTGAGCCTTGTCCCCCTGGACAGAGGTGGGCAGGGGTAGAGAGGCTTAAGAACAGCCTTTCTTCCTTCCATGTCTTCCCCCATTCCACATCTTCTCAGGGAGGGTAAGACAGAGCGTGTGCTCTGAATCTGAATGTTTGGCCCTCAATATCATCCTTTATTTGTCCCTAATCTTCACTGAAATGGCCTGTGGTTTCTTGTTGAGCACATCCAGCCCCATCATGGTGAGCAGGCAGAGGTGCTGCACCTCAGGGGGCCTTCATGGCCAAGCCAGGTACTGCAAATTAAGAGGGCTTCCACCTTGGGACTCCAGACTGCTGTGAACAGCCAGATCAGGAGTGATGCTGGCATGTCTTGGGGACCCCCAGTACCCAAGCAAACCCAGGACTGCCCTCCAGGGAGGCTCCAGCTTGCAGGAAAAGCCTGGAGGGAACTGAGCTCCTCACACTGCCTTCTCCTCTACCCGGGCTTGTAATTGTCTCTGTGGTTTGCAGCCAAGTCAAGCCATTTTGTGGGGAACAGTCTGTTCTGGAGGTGCTTTGACAGACTAAGTAAACATCCTGAAGGTACGAAGCAAACACAGAAAGCCCAAGTGAAAATGTGCTGCTGTGATACAGCAGGAGTTGTGTGTCACAGCCTTAGCTTCAGGAGGAACTTGGAGCTGAGGAACTGGTGTGTTACCCCTGGTGCAGAAGCTCTAAAGCTAACAGGATGCTTTTTGTGCCAAAGAAAAAGGGAGGCTTGGCAGGAGGAATCCTCTTGTTTTTGGAAAATGTCCTGTCCCACCATGTCTGGGAGTTCTGCTTCTCCCTGTGTGTGGGGAGAGAAGCACGTGTAGGACAGGGGCTGGGATGTCACCCCTTTATCCTGAGCTGGAACTGGCAGTGAGGTTCTGACCTATCCCACATAAACCCCCTAAAAGATACTGAATGATGCTCTGATATCCTTACCTGCTAAAAGACATCAAAACCTGCTGAAGCTTCCTAGGAAGTCTGGCCTGAGAAAAGTGGTCCTTAAGGATCCCAGGACCTGCTGGGATCGCAGGAACACCATCTTAATTGAGCCTTTTCTCTTCTTATCTGCCTCACAGGCTTGTGGTGAGGAGGGATTAGTCATGAGATCTGCAGCGTGAGCTGTGGGAAGCACTGCTGTGGGCACTGTGCTGCTGGAAAGGATGGGAGCACTCGAGCCTTGGGGCTCTTTGTGTTCTCTTCTCTCTTCTCCAGCCCTACCCCACTCTGGCCAGGTCTCAGTCTTCTCCTTCATGGGGCCCACATGGCAGGAGGTCCTCTTTGCCACTTCTCCCTCATGGGCAGAAAGGTGCAAGAGCAACTCTGCAAAAAAAAAAAAAAAAACAACTGAAAGAGGAAGCATAGTTTGTACTGTTTGTACATGCAAATTCTACTCATTTTCCTCCCCAGGTCTTCCCTCCAAAAGCCAGGCCAGCAAGGGAAGAGCAAGCACTGTGAGATCCTTCCTCTGGCAAGGGGCCTATGTTTGAGCCCAGCTGGGGTGAGGAGGCTTGTTGGGCTATGTTTGTGTGTTACAGAATCACAGAATCATTAAGGCTGGAAAAAACCTCCTAAGATCGAGTCCAGCCATTAACCCACCACGAAGTTGCCCCTAGAAGGGCCACCCCACTGGAGCAGGCTGAACGTGTGTGTGCCTGTGGGGCTGAGATGGAGCAGCACATGTTGGAGGGCCCATGGGAGAAATCCTGTTGGTGTGCAATTGGTTTGGGAAACAAATTGGTCCAGCCTTTGGGATGTAAATGTCATGGGAGTCAGAGGAGAAGCTCCAGCGCCTCCAAGGGAGTCAGGGCTCGTCCCTGCTGCCATCTGCCAGCCCTGGAGGTGAGGCAGTGCTGCATGCACGGGCATGCTGCCACATGCCTGTGAGTAGGGATACTCCACCCAGCTCCAGCTGCAGGGAAGCTCCTGTGCTGGGCCTGGAGATAACAGGCAGATCCAGGTGGTGCATTCAGTCAAGCCTCTGGCTCTTGGATCTTTACACAGCGTCCTCACCCTTTTGCTGGAGCAGGGTCACCGTGTCTGGGGGGGCAAAAAGTCAGGGCCACTTCTTAGGATGAAGGACCTGCCCATGGGCTGAAGGTCACGCTCCTGTCTGGAGTGAGCATCCAGCCCTTCCAGCTCCCACCCTGTCGGGTTCTCTGCTATTTTGCAGAAATTCCCCGAGCTAGCAAAGTCCTTTTCCAAGCCCGAGGTGGAAGAAAAGAGCAGAAACTCTTCAAGTCTCGTGTTCAAGGTTGTTTATTCGTTCTTATCTAAAACATTTTCTTTCTGACCTGCCAAGCTCCTTCCAGCAAGACAGTCACAGTCATTCTCCCCCCTCAGAGGGGGTGTTTATCTTTTATACTAAAAGTTACGTACAGATTATTTACTAATTGTCTCCAATACCTATTCTCTACATTAGAGAGTCAGTTTCTACTCTAAACCAATCAGTCAGGTCCCTGTCACCGAGAAGATGGAGAGGAGAAGAAGAAGAAGAAGGAAGAAACCCAAAAGCCATGAGGTTCCTCCATCTTGGCAATACCTACCCCCCTGTACCAAAACCCAAAAACTACTTTTACATCCTGTGACAAACTCATTGCTGCTCTATTTAAACTCCTGTGACTTGTAATTCTTCTTTTAAGGTTGGCAATCGTTGCCATGGGCTAAAATCCAAACCACAGGTGTTTTGAGCTGTGTGCCAGGGTTTCTGAGACCCCTGCTCAGGTCCCTGAGCCTCCAGGGCAACCGGAGGTGAATCTTGTGTTCCCACACCACCCCACTGCTGGTGGTGGCTGCGTGCTCTCAGGTGGTCATCACTGGCTGTAACCATGCTCCTTTCCTCCCCCCCACAGCTCACCATCATCTTCAAGAGCTTCCAGGAGTGCGTGGATCAGAAAGTGTACCAGGCAGAGATGGACGAGCTCCCCGCTGCCTTCGTCGACGGCTCCAAGAACGGAGGGGACAAGCACGGAGCCAACAGCCTGAAGATCACGGAGAAGGTGTCGGGCCAGCACATCGAGATCCAGGCCAAGTACATCGGCACCACCATCGTGGTGAGGCAGGTGGGCCGCTACCTCACCTTCGCCGTGCGCATGCCGGAGGAGGTGGTCAACGCCGTGGAGGACCGGGACAGTCAGGGCCTCTACCTGTGCCTCCGTGGCTGCCCACTCAACCAACAGATTGACTTCCAGACCGTCCGCTCGGCCCAGGCCACGGAGGGTCGTGCCCGGAGGAAGGGGCCCAGCCTGCCGGCCCCCCCCGAGGCCTTCACCTACGAGACGGCCACGGCCAAGTGCAGGGAAAAGCTGCCCGTGGAGGACCTCTACTTCCAGTCCTGTGTCTTTGACCTCCTCACCACGGGGGATGTCAACTTCATGCTGGCTGCTTACTATGCCTTTGAGGACGTGAAGGTGCTTCACTCCAACAAAGACAAGCTGCACCTCTATGAAAGGACACGGGTCCTGAGCCCGGGCAACGCGGCTCCCACGGGAACACATCCCACCCTCTGGGTAGCACTGCTGTGTTTGTGTTGGTTGTGCTTGTTATAGAGGTTTGCTCCTTCACACCTTGGAGAGAAGGGAAAGGGGAGCAGGAGGCAACCAGGGATGAGATGCAGGTGTTGGAAAATGAGAGGTTGGACATCAGAGCCACATGGGTTGTCCTCAGACCTCAGTCTCTCTCTTGGTGCAAGTCCTCCACCTTCCCAGCTCTTGCCTGGGAGGAATGTGCTGCCAGTGGGACCAGCCAGGAGTTTTTCTGGACTGTACCTTGTCTGGACCTTCCTCACTTCCCCTCCCCTGGTCCCAGCCGTGCACGTGGGGACTGTGACTGGCGTGTGTGAACATGGCTTTGTCCTCAGAGAGCAGAGCCCCTCAGGAGGGCACGGAGCAGTGGGACAGGACCAAGCCTGGCCAGCCCAGCAGGGCAGATGTCCTGCTAACAGGGGCTGGGCTCTGCTTTTCAGCACGTCCTGCTCTGCCCACAGCCCTGTTGATGCAGAAGGTGGTGCAAGGGGCCGAAATGGTGGGCAATGATCCCACACTAGCTTGGCTGCTGGTGCCAGGCACCTTCTGGGTGGAAGGAGGACATGTTCCTCGAGCCTTGTCCTGCATTTCTTGTGGTTCAAAGGCGTCCCCTGTTTTAGCCAGTTCACCTGGCTGATTCACTCAGTAGTTTTACTCCTGTCTCCCTTGTCTCTGCCTGGACCCACCGTGGACTCTTGATGGCAATGGGAGAAACCTGGCCAGTATTCAAGTGGTTTCTGCAGCTTCTGCCCAGCATTGGATGAGTTCCTCACACCGTTCACTCTCTGAAACTGGCAGCAGGGTGGCTGCTCAGTGGGAGACCCGACCTGCACCTCCCTCCAGCCCCTCCCTGCCTGTGGCTAGGCCTGGCCCAGCCCTGGGATGGAGCAGGAGCTTGGTGCTCTTTTTTTTTTGCTGCTAGGTCTCTGCTCTGCTCCCCATCCTGGGGCCGCGACTTGCAACCCCATTGCAGACCAGTTGCACCTTAAGCCCTTTTTGGGCTTGAATCAGAAATGGGGCAATGTCAGAATTCAGCCAGGAGATGGGATGCAGCAGAGGACCCCCCCAGCTGCCTCCAGATGTCTGTTCCCTGCCTCGAAACCATCAATAATCTCCTTCCCCCAGCACCCAGTGCTGCCCATCTCCTCCACCCCGTGTTCCTCTGTGGTTCACCCCATCGCTCACTGAACAAACATCAAGACCACCTTTGGTCTGCGCCTTTAAGACCTCCTGGTGGGTGTTCCCCACCTTTCCTCAGGGGGAGGTTCCCAGAAACAAGCCCCAAAAACATGTGCCACACTTGGGGGCAGCCTCCTGCTCTCGAAAGGGAGGTCTCTGGGCGTGATGAGACAAGCTAGCACCAAAAGAGGTGGGAACAGGCTTGATTTGGCAGTCTGAGCTGCTGCCAAGAGGCAGCCTGGTGTAAATACTGAACATGACTATTCATTGTGTCCTTACAGCTCTAGAGCTCCATTTGTAAAGCAGCAGAGAAATGCAAACTTGTGTCAATTGATGTAATTTATATTGTCTCTTTAATATATAGAGCCCTGGCATTGATCTTGTGTGACTGTACAGATGAAAAGATGTAATTGGTTTTTAAATGTTTAAGGAAAGAAAAGAAACAAAAAGATGTGTTTACTACTTTGCTCCTTGCTTTGTTTGCTGATGCCCCAGATACTCTGTTTAGGGAGATTTTGAAATAAGGATATCACAGTTTGGAGGTTCTGAGGGGAGCAGCCACTGGACCACAGCACTGGACAGTTTCATTTTCCAATGCACTGATGCTCAGCCAGGCTGATTTGGACTTTTCTGTTTCCCTTGTTCTACAGAAAACTTTTATCTTCCCTAGAAGTTCAAAATACACCTTTTAAAAGCCAAAATCTGTCTCTGGGCAAAGAGGAGGTTTACCCCACAGCTAAATGCAGCTGTGCACAGCCTCCCTCTGAGCACACAGTGCTGCTGGAGAGCTGCCTGAGCTGGCCCAGCCACAGCGTGCCAACAGGTCAATAATTCCCTTCAGACCTCCCCTTCCCATGAAACAATCACCCCATGGCACGCTGTGGTTTAGGGACAGTTTCCATCCCAGGGAAGTCTGGTTATGGCGTGGCTCATCCCCTCTGTCCCTGTGGGTGCTCCAGTGGTGGCTGATGGTGCCTGGTGATTGGGGTATCCCTGTTTTAGAAGCAAACAGTGAAGCACTTTATTTTGGTTGTGTTTGACCCAGTTCTGGTTAAAGGTGAAGTGTGGCCAAGAAGGACCCGATACTTGGAAACAAACAAAACAAAAAAAAATGAATAAAAATCCATAGGCAAAGGGGGGGCTGTTCTGAAAAGGCCCCCCCACCTCCTCCCTGCGCTGAGACCCACGGGAGTGTCATCGCCTGTAAATACTGTAAATTATTTATTGAGAGAAACACAAGTAAAGTTTGAGTTTTTTTTGACAATAAATGAGTGGGTCTCGGTTTGTTTCCCCGTGTGTTGCCTGGTGCTGTTCCCCACTCAGGGTACAAGTATTGTCCCATTTTTGCACTCACTCCAAAGCAGCTTTCTTCCACCTGAGAGACCCCCTCTGAGAGCTCCTTTCTGTCCTGAATTCTCCTGAGGGTTTCACTCTGGAGTTTGATTTATCTACAGCCAAATGAGAGAGTTAAAAAGGGGATGGGGGGTGGAAATACAGATAATAAACCATTAGAGCCTCACCTCGCTGGGAAAGGGGGTGTGCAGCAGTGGAGTCCAGGTGGGTACCACCACCCTTCCCCTGCTCACCCCAGCAGATTGGAGTGTACATCCCGGTAATTCCTCCTTTCCATGCTCTCCCTTTTGTTGGGCAGCTCTCCTGTCCCAGCTGGGTTTGTTGCTGCCCTCTAATGAGGAAAACCAAAATTGCATTCTTTTTTCTGTTAAGTTTTCCGTTTTTGAAATCTGAAGGGACTCGTTGTCACAGCAGCTGGGGACAGGGAGATGCCCAGCACCACAGATGTGATTGACAGCTGGCCTTCCCCTCCTTCCANACTGAGGGCAAGTGGGACACCCACACCAACTCGAAACACATTTTTTGGGTGAATCCATGCAGTGATGCCCAGCACACAGATGTGGTTTACAGCTGGCCTTCCCCTCCTTCCAAAAGGAGAACTGGCAGCGTTTGGGAAGAGCCAAATCCACTCCCTCTGCCACTCCTTGCTCCAGAGCTCAGGTTTAGCCATGTGAAATGGCTAAAAAGGGCCAGGGGTGCCCCTCACTGAGTGTTCTGCCTAAAAGTCACCAATGGTCCCTTGCTGTCCAGCTTGGGACAGTGAGCAGGCAGCACCTGCCAGTTCCAGTGGGACAAAGTGCTGACGTGAGGGAATGGTGACCCCCGAGGCACAAGGATGCCCCGTCCCCATTATCCACACAAAGCATCCCCGGGAGGTGAGTGGGGAAGGCACGGGCTGTGCAGGGACATTGCTGGGGGCAGTGGTGGCCCTGTGGCACCTGGGAGAGGTTCAAATTACTCTCCAGACCATGTTCAGGGCTGGTGAGGGGGCAGCCCCTGGGGGATCCAGGGTCCCATCCCATCACTCTGTGATGCAACAAGCTCAAGTGCCACCACCTGAGGCCTGGGGTGGGCTTCCAGCCCCACTTTGGCTGTGCCTGCCCATCCCCTGGCCTTTGGCCACTGTTGTGGGCTCTGAGCTTCACATGTGAGTGCTCTTGGTGAGCCAGGACCGGCTGTCCAGGAGCAGCCACCACTGCAGAATGCTGCTGTTCACCAAAATCTGGCTTTTTGCTGGGAACCAGCTGCCCTCTAGAGGGTCTGCCCCGCTGTAAAGCACAGCCCTGTCCCCTCACTGGCGTGGGTACAAAGAGGGCTGGGGGTGCTGCTCCCTGTGCCAGCACACAGCTCTGCATGGAGCACGTCCTTCCTGTGGGACTGACCAGACCTGCCTGGCAAGGACAGGTGGGAAAGGGTCATTTCCTCATCAATTCTGAGAAAGCTTTAGGATTGAACTGTTCTCAGCTGTGGACGTGGGTGGGCAGGGAGATGCTGGGCTGGGGAGACACCTGGCATCTGGGTGCCCACATCCTCACCTTAAATAAAAACTTGAAAAAGTCACTGGCCCCAGGTAGATTGACCCAGGCACGTAACACCCAGCCCAGCTCCCTGCAGCCCCTGTGCCTCCCTGCAGCCGAGCCCCTCTCCCTGCTGAGCCCCATGGCTAACAGCCAGTCACTCTTTCCATGAGGAAATCCATTTTTCAGGAGCATATAACTCAGCTGTGAAATTTCACTCTTGGCTGAAACTTGGCTCAGCAGCAGAGAGACTGGGAAGGGCTGGGCCCAGTGGCTACAGGTGTGAAAAGTGCTTTTTACAATGAGCTTTTATAACTTGGGAGAAATGGCTCCAACCCCAGCTCCGTGTCTTGCCGTGTGGGCCTCAGTGTGAGCAGTGGAGGGTAAAGACCAAAAGCAGCCACTGGATGCCATCACATCCCACCTGGGGAGAGGCACATCCTGCCCAGGAGGGGCTGGGGATGGAGGAGAACTCACCCATGCAGCAGGAGCAACACTTCTCCTAAAGAGGAATTCTCCCCAGAAAAGGTAAAAAAGAAATTTACATGTTCTCAGAGATCCATAAAATGTGGAGGTGGGGTAAACACACAATCATCAGCACCATCCCAGTGAAATCCTGGTGGATCTGGGTTTTGGAATACAGCTCCTTCTGGTCAGGTGGAAATTCCCATCTGAAGAGGCTTCCAAGTCTCTATCGCCACAGACTGTGAAACTATGGAAAAGCAGCCAAGCAGAACAGGCTGATTCCTGCACAGCAAAAATATCCATGGTGGCTTGCCTGTGGCTGGCAGGAAAGGTCCCTGTCACCCCAAACCAGCCCCCAGACCTGCCATGGGACCCCCCCCAGAGACACCACGCTGGGGCCCTTGTGAAAATCTCAGTAACACTTTTTAATATACAAGAATCAAAAGTACAGCAGTTTTACAATGTAGGAAAATTTCATACATACTATATAAACAACATATTTACATCAGAAATCACTAGGACAGTGGCATTTCTTTCACAAATATAAATTAATATTAATTACTGTTTTTAGTCAACAGGTTTAAAAGTCCGTATTTTTACAGTAAAAGTCCTTCTCTCCCCAGAGGGGAGGCAGAGGTGGGGAGGAAACGGGTGAAAGCAGAATAATATTTTTTTGTGTGGATCACAAACCATTCACACAAGGACTTCAGCACTCGGTTCCGTTTCCATTTTGGTTGGGACCACATCACCTGTCCCCACAGCAGGTTTTGGTCTGCAGGATTTCCACCGTGTTAACTCATAACTCTACACCATTTCCAAAAAGGTCAGACTGAAAAACTCTTTTTTTTTTTTAATTGAACTCCAGCAAGTTACTGCTTTTTCCTGCAAAGAGGCTGGAGGGAATCCTGCAGCTGGTTTGGAAGGAAGAGCTGTACCAGGTGCTGACAAAAACACCACAGGGGAGTTTATGGCTGTGTCCCCTCTGATCCCACCCACGTCCCCGTGATTGTGTTTGGTTATGGTCCCTATGCTGAGGGGACATAAAATGCATAAGTGTGTGTGTGTGTGCTGAGGGAAGATTTTCTCCCAAATCTCCTTCTCCAGCTTCACTAAAGCCAAACCCAGCAAAGACCCACCCACCATGAGTGGACACGATGTGACTTCAACACCAGCCTAAAGTGACAGTGGGGACAGCTCTCCAGTGGATATGGGTAGAACTTTTGCTGTTGCACAAGAAGGAAATCCTAAACAACCTCGTGCCTGGAATTTGGGATAAGCAGAAACCCTCACATCTCCACACAGAAAATGCCTCTTGCTGGGATCCAAAGTTTTCCTGCACCAACCCTAACACTGGCTGGCCAATATTGCCTTTGCCACTCGAGTATGGCACCAACTTCCCACCGTGGCAGCACCGAGAAGAGCAATTCTCTTTGCCCCCTCCAAGATTGCTTCCATTTTCACATTAAAAGCTAATACCTCTGAAAAGAAAGGACCTCTTTGTTGAATACCACAGCCTGCAATCACAGCTAAGTGGGAAATGCCACGGAAACCTGCTCTCTCCACACCTCCCACCCCTCCGAGGGGGACTGTGGAAGACTTGCCTTCACCTCGCCCTGCACAGGTAAACACAAGTGTAACACTTTATCAGGGCAGCAGATGCCCCTAAGGAAACGAAACTGCCCTGAATTTGGTGGAAATCTTGCAACTTAAAGACAAAGGGGGAACAAAACACTTCCCGTGTGTCCCGTTAGAGCAGCGGGATGGGGAGGAGTGATGGCAGCAGATTTCCAGGGATATACTGCATGGAGGAGGATTAGTGTCAGTTTGCATGCACCTTCCAAGGCACTGGCTGGAGTCAGGAAGCCAGCCCTGAACACCCATCTGCCCTCAGACTTTTGGGGAAGGGACATCACAGCTTATTAGGGTCAAATACTGGCATCTTAACAGGAGGCTCGGCTTGTGTGCCCCACCAAAGGGGAGTCTGGAACAGCCTGGTCTCTAATACTGAGCTCTGGGGGTGACGCAGCCCCAGACACCACCCTCGGGGCAGTCTGGCTCTTGGGAGAGCTTTGTGGTCTCCAGAGAACTCCAGGCTGGAAAATAACCACCCAAGGTGCTTCTGGCCAGCAGTTTGTGCACAACCAACCCCTCTGACCACACCGGTGTCCAGGCTGGACGCTGGTTTGCATCAAATGCTGTGGTTTGAATACTTGGAGTGTTTGCACTGAGCTGGGCTGCACATTCCTCTTTTCTCTCTGCCATGCTGGGCTCTAAGACATTTGCTCCAAGGATCTTTACTATCAGTCCTGAATTCCTCATTCTCTCCCTGCTCACTGAGGTGCTAAGTCCTCAGGTTCATTGCCAATTTAGACAAACAAAAGGTCTGTAAGTGCAGGAACTTTTAGCAATTCAGAGTCACTGCTGACTGCTGGAAAGGGGCAGTTAGGTGACCATTCCCTGAGCAGTGATCACTCCACTGGATTCCTATTTCACTTTGTTCTACCATCCATTATCCTTCAGTTACAGCAAAGGTTTGTGATCACTGCTTTGTGAAGCACAGAGAGAAATTATTTGCCCAAAGACCAGAGACTTTAGTGGCAGGAAGATTAGGAGTTCCAGGATCCCCAGAGCCATCTTTTGATCTTGCACCTTCCAGCCAGCATCTGTTAATTCCTGGACCACCCAAGCTGTCCATGCCAGAAGAGGAATTTTGTTATCAATTCCTGAGCCCTGTCCACCAGGAAATACTGCTCTCACCCAACTTCTTTCCTGCTGGTTAGAAGTGAACTAAGCCTTTGCTAAGGAAGTTGTTTTTTTTTTTTTCCCCCATATCCCAGCTCCTGCTTACCCCCCGAGTCAAGATTTGCCAGTTCCAGCTCTGGAGATGGGAGGAAGATCCCCTCACCTCTTCTGCTGCAGGGGACACAACAGCAATCGAAGCAGAACCAGTTTCTTGAAATGGATAAAGACATGGAAATGATAACACGGCCAGGAAAGTGATAGATTGTCACCAGCATGGCTCCAGCTCCTTTGGAGTCATTCTGCAGGGACATCAGGTCCCTCTTTCAACCAAGTTTGGCTGCTGAGGGGCTTTCCTGTCCCTCCTTCAATATATCCTCCCGTTGCCCCATGCTGGTGACACACAAATCCCAGCCCAACCAGTTTATCCCGAAGCCCAAAGCAGCATCTGTCACGTAACATCAAGTCAGAGCAGGCACACAGCCTTCTGCACCATCCTATGCAGCATCCATCTGCCTTCTCCTTCTGAGGAAACACTGGCTGGGGAAAATTCCCTTGGGTCCATTGGACTGAGGAAAACAAAAACAAAACAAAGAAGGAGGCAGCAAGGCTGGTTCCATGGCAGAACAGTTCAATGGTAAAAAAAGGGGAAAGGAAATGGGAATCTAAACCAGAATCAAGAACTAGGGAAAATCTTCCTCCACCCACTCCCCCAAAATCCTCCTTGACCCAGCCAGATGATAGCAGCATGTTCAGAGTTTCTCGTTGCTGGCTTGGAGAAAGCAGCCACCGTCTCATCAACCCCAGTATTCCAGACGTGCGCTTCCCCCTCTCAGTCACTTCACGCTTTCCGAATGTTCCAGTTATAATCTGGATTGTTTTTCTGTTCCAATGACCTATCCAGGGGTGACCTGTGATCGAGGGGCGACTTGGAATCGTGGGGGGATTTCTGAGAGGGGGGCGAGCGAGGGTCCGACACTGCAGGGTGAGCTGGAGGGAGGGGCTGTTTGTAATCTCCCAGTTTGTCTGTGTGGAAGGACCGGTAGTGGTCCGAGGGTCCTTGCCCGTGGTATCCCATGGGCGGCCTGTGGTCGGACATCCGCCGGAAATCCTGCTGGTGGTAGTTCTGAGGCCTGAAGTCGTCGGAGCGCCGGCGTTTGGAATCGTGGTGGTGCCTGTGGAGAGAAGAACGGAGGATGGAGCTCAGCTCCCAAAAATGCAGCGAGCCTCACCCACGCCCCCCCAGCCGGGCTGAGCGGGGCCATCGCTCACCTGTCGTAGTAGTCGCGGTGGCCTCTGTGGTCCCGGTCGCTGTTGTACTGCTCGTAGGGCCTCTTGCGGGACAGGTTGTTTGGTCTGTAGTTCCCGGAGCTCCGGTGGGGATCCCCCCGCGACCGCCGGTCCCCGTAGTGGTGGTCCTTGTACCAGTGCTGCTCGTACTGGTGGTGCCGCTCCCCGCCCCACATCTGGTTGCTGTTGCCGCCGTAGTTGAACTTTCGGTCCCTCTGCCAGTCCCCTCGGTCTGCCACGAGCAAAGAGCATCTCTGAGTCTCTTTCGTGCTTTGGTTTTACTTCCCTGAATTCCCCAAATATAAAGAGCTATTGATGACCCTTTAACTTTCTCCTCCCTGAACGACGTGGGTTTGATTTTATTCTTTGAATGTTTTTATCACTATTTCTTTATCATCCTCACAAGTTATTCTGTCCCATTCTTACATTTTTTCCCTCACTATATCACCGTGTTTTCCAGCCCTGCAGTAGGAACAGTGCTAGTGTATGTCCTATCCCATCACCTTTAAACCTCACCAGTGACAAGCCCCAGAAGGATTTGTGTCCCAGAGCATTGTGTCAGAAGGGAAGGTTTCTCCCGGCTTGCCAGCGCTCACCTGTGTTGCTGAAATGTCTCTTGTTTGGATGGCCGTAGTTGTCCCGCGGGTGCCCGTGCATCTGCTGCTGGGTGTGGGAAGGGGGCATGTGGATCTTCTGGGAATGAGGATTGTGAGGCACGTGGGACTGGGACATGACGGAATCGCGGCTGGAGCCTGACGGCTCTGGGCGGAACGGCTTCTTCATGCTGGACATGTCCTCCTTCTTCTTCTGCTCCTGCAAGGTGGAACAGAGTAGGGATCAGCTCAGCTGCTCTCCCACCAAAAGATCCAGACTCTGAGCAATGGCCTTGTCTGCCAGGCTCTGGATTTTCCTGCCTCTTTGAGGACTTGGTGAGGCAACTCTGTGCTCAAGAACGGCACAAAGGCGGTGCAGGACAGGCAAGGTTTGGCAGCTCTGCTTCCACACCTGATCTCTACAGGGCAGTGTGCCCAGGCTTTTCACTCCACAGGGCAACTGAGCATCACATGCCACACCAAACAACGCTTTTGCTTGGTCAGAACAGCCAGGACAAAGTGACCAGAAATGCCACATGAAAAAGAAGGCAAATGCAATCAGGCTGTTTAGATGTTGAGAACATCACACGCTGCCAACAACAACAAAGAACACCCACAGCAAGAGGCAGAAAGGATTGGCACTTCCAGTGCAGCAACTCTTAAGGACAGATATCAAAGGGAAAGCACTTCAGCTCTCACCTCCTCTTCCTGTGATCTTTTCTTATGAGCCATCTTGTAGAGTTTGTGTAGTTTTCTGGCATCAAATTCTGTGAATTTTGACACAAATATCCATAGGTTCCTAGAAGGACATTAACATTTTCTGTTAAGTGCTACAGCAGCAGCTTAACTGCCAAGGGCTTCCAAACCAACATCAAATTCATTCTACCCTCTCTAGAAAACAGTCTCAGCTCAAAACAGGATGATCAGGAGGGCTGGTACCACGTTCTTCAAAGTAAAATAAAAAGGTTTGCAGTGGTTTATATGATTTAGCTTTGAAATCAATTTTAATGAAATCAGGACAACTTGAAGACAAAACATTTGCCTGGGACTGGTCATGGAAGACCATCCCTGGAAGAGTTCAAGGTTCAGGCTGAATGGAGCTCTGAGCAACCTGGTCTAGTGAACTGTGACCCTGCCCAAGGCAGGGGGTTGGAACTGGGTGATTTTTAAGGTCCCTCCCAACCCAAATCATTCCATGATTCTGTGATTCTGTAGACTGAGTGAAAATACAAGATTTCACAGGTTAAGTAAGAGGCAAATGACACATTTTTGCCTCCACAAAAACCCCAGGAGCCTCCAACTACCATTTCAAAATATACTAGACCAGCTAAGGAAAACAAAATGTTCCCTCACCTCCTCCATAGCTTGATGTGATCCTGGTCAGTGTAGGCTTTAAGGCACTCAGAGATGCGATCACCGATTTTTAGGAGGCAGTTTCGTGTGTGCTCCAGCTGTTCCTGAACTGTCAGTCCTTTATCAGGCTTATCAAGTTGCTTCAATGCTTTTTTGACTGGTCTCATCCTTTCCTTGCACTTGAAAGAGCAAGAGAGAGGAGAAAGTGATTAATTTGGCAGAGGGCTCTAAATCATTGCCCTGTTAATTGAAAAGGAGCTCGTTTAGCTTTATCTGGCCATTAGGCAAGGAGAAATCAGCTATAAAATAGCAAATTGTTAGACAAGCTGCAGACAATAATCAGTAAAAGACAAGAGTCTCCCCATCTGCACTGCCCCTGCCTTTTAGGGGGGAACAATTTGATTTGCAAGCAGTAACCACACAAAGTCTGCCCTTGCACGGATCCTGTGGCAGGCAGGGAAGTGTATCCAAGCCTCCACACACTGAATCAGCCACCCCAAGTGAAAGACTGCTCAACTCAATCTTGTCCAATCCCATCTTTGGTCACTTTAAGGCTTGCTTCTACCAAAACTGGCAGACATGAGATGAAAGCACCATGATTTTTGGCCTGGGCACATAAAGACTGTGCACAGATAGGAAATCAGACAATTTTTTTGACTGCCTGCCTGGATCTTTTGTGCATCACAGAAGAGAAGTTAAAGAAGAAGACAAAAACCCCCACAGGACCTGCAGCAAATACAGAGATTTGCATCGAGAGAACTGCCTTGAAGAAGTGGTATTTCAGCCAAGGAGAATCTGCCAGGACAACTTTTACTAAAAGGCAATTTTTACAACAAGCCTTGTGGGCATGTTTGCTGTGAGAGCATTGACACAGCTCTGTACCTCCTACAAGGTGACCCTCCAAAACTCTCCTGCATTTCCTTGCCTGAAAGAGCTTCAGTGGCTCCTTGGCTTCTACAAGAGAGGGAATGTAAAGCTGCAGGTTCTTGTGTAACCCAAGGCTGCCAGCTGAGCATGGGAAGTCACAAACTGATGCAGAGAGCCCTTGTGCATGCTTTGCTGACAGGCTAGCAGCTGGCAGCACTGGTGGGCAGCTCTTGTCCAGGGTTGTCCTGCCCTGCTCTCAGACCAGCCAGAGGAAAGCCCTGTGGGGCACCAGGAGGGGTTCAGACCCCAACACCTAAAACACATCCTTGGGTGACATCTGAGCAAACCTCGGCTGCCTCGCTGGGCTCTCAGCACTGCCCTCCCATTTCCCCAGGAAAATACTCACTATGCTGAATGTTTCCTGGTCCAGATCATCATCCTCATCTTCTCCAATGGGGATTGGCTCGCTCCCTGCAGTGATGTGGACGGGACCTTGTGATCTCTTCCCTTTACTTCCAGATTTGGCCTCGCCACCTTTAGGCTTTACAAGGACAAATTGCACGTGGTGAGCCAGAATGGAGGATCCCCAGTGACCCCACTAACAACCTCCACACTATTGTTACTGGCAGTTGCTGAACCTGGGCACTGTTCCTACAAACTTCCCTCCCAAAAACCTCCAACTGTTGAGCTGCAGTGGTTCTGTTCAGCTTCACATCATCCCTGAGGGAGCAGGGAGAAGCCAGAGCCAACAGTTTGGACACGAATACAATATTCACACTCACAGGGAGAAACCAAAGTTGAAGACTTGGAAGAGAGGTTAAAATAAAGAAAGTCTCTCCCTTGCAAAGGACAGAGCTCAGGGTAGTCTCATGTCTACAAGGATCTATAACTTTATGTGGTATCTCAAATCATGGCCTGTTCATGTACATTTTCATGTATATGACTTATTTGCAGTCAAAGCCATACCAAAAAATCACTGGAAAGCAAACTTTCCCCTACATAGGCAACCAAACCTCTTAGTTTGCACTTATGACCTCAGTGTCAAAACACACTGGCCATGCAGTACATACCTGTTCCTTGGACAGGTACTTCAGGTCATTATTATGGAAGCTTTTACCCCCCCTTCCAATTTGTACCCAGCCTCAGGGCAGATGTACCCAAAATTCAGGAGATATTTGAGTCTCCAGCATACCAGTGATGTTGAAACACTCATTCTGTTGAGTCCTGAACGGTGACAATGACAACTTACAGTCTTGATGGTGTGGACTTGGGTCATTTGGGTGAGTTTAAATTAAAGGGGAATACAGACAAGGAGTTGCCAACCCTGTGATAAATCACAGCTGGACAGAACTTTGATCTGAGAGCTCCAGGCTCTTTTCCTGTTCTTCCTTAACATCAGCTCTGTGGCCATACCCATGTCACAGGGACAGCTGTACTTTAAAGGCAGTCTGACAAATCTCTTCTGTTTTGGTCACACTGCATGAGGCTTTAGGACATATTGCCTTTTCTACTTTTTATGGCAATTCAGAAGGACTGAAAAAGGGATACCCCCTCACCCCATGGTGCTTCACTGATGTCTTTTCACACAGGGCCTTTAATGAAACCCAAGTCTCACAGTTTGTCCTGCTCAGGGATTTTCCTATCAAGCTGCTCCTGAAAGCACCACATACCTTCTCTTTCTTGTCTTTTGTCTTCTTTTTCTCTTTATCGCTTTCCTTTTCTTTCTTAGAGGATGTCTGTTTTTCCTTGTTCTCTTTGTTCTCTTTCTTCTTCTGTTTCTTTTTCACTGGGCTCTTGTCCAAGCCATCCTCCTAGAACATCAGTCACAGCACAAAGTTGGAGTCCCTCACCTCATGTACATTTTCTTCCAATAAAACATCCTTAAAACACAGGCAACTCTTGAGGTCCGTCCAGATTTACCCTCACACCTCTTTAAGCAGACAGCAAGCCCGGCTCAAGCAGCTGCCATCCCCCCAAAAGTGACAAGAGGGTATGAAAACCAGACCAGCCCCACTCTGTGACAAGCTGGCAAGCTGCAGAGCAGCCCTGCTCTCCTGTGCCAGCTGCGCTGCACAACTCAGCCCCTGAGGTAGATACTGATCAGCACAAGAACAAAAAGCCTCAGACTAAAAGCCAAACCACTCAAAGACTGAACGTTTTCTAAGCAACAGCATGACCTTGGTAAACTCCAGCTTCACCACGGGCTGACGTGCCCAAAAGGAGAGGGAAACAATTCTTCTTTCTCTCCTTTATAAGGGCAACAGGCTTTGTCCTGGGACAACCTTTCCCCTGAGTCAACACGTGCATGTTTGTGGCCGTTCTGGGATGCCCCAAATCCCTTAAAGCACTGACCTAAAAGAATAGGTGGGCAAGGTCCTTCTTTCACACCAATGGGTGTATGGGTGGTTTTGTGAGTTTGCCAGTCCTGTGGGAATTCACTCTTAGTGCCTCTGGCTCCTGGGGGCTTTGCTGGGAATGCTTCCCAAGGTGAGGCTGGGCAGTGACAGCACAGCCCAAGGAAACCTGGAAAAGCCACTGCTCACCAAGGCTGACTCACCTTAACTTCACCTTCTTCTGACTGGTTGTCTGAGTGCCGAGGAGAGGAGAGTTCATTCCCATGCTCATCTTTGACTTTGGGAGCCTTGTTCTCTTTCTTTACTCGTGGTTTCCTCTTCTTTAGCTTGCCCTAATAAAAACATACAACAAGTCAGGGAAAGCAAATGGCTAAGTTACTTCCTGGGGACATTTCCCAACTCCTGAACATTGTGCAAACAGCTGCAGGTCCTGCAGGCTGGCAGGAAGCCTGGTGAGCCCAAATCCTTCAGTAAGTGCAGAAATAACCTGCCCCTTATTAATTATCATGTAAATGAGAAATATCACAATGCAATCAGACAATAGATAAGTCCATATTCCTTCACAGAAATGATGTCTGGTGACCTAGAACACAGGGTGGCTCCTGCCATCAGCCAGCCACTCCCCCTGAAACCCCCACAGTCAAGCAGCCACAACTCACCTCTTCCCCATCTTTCATGTTTTCTTTCTTGTCCAGATCTTTTTTCAGCAGTTTCAGTAGATAATCCACTCGGGTCTGGAGCTGTTTTCCCTGAGGTTTCTTATCTGTCTCAACAGGTAGGATCTTTGATAAAGAAGAAAAAAAAAATATATATATACACCCATATGCACTAGGCTAGACAAAAGATTTACACATTAGCAGCAGCCCTTCCAGGCCCAGAAAAAGGCAGCAGATGCTGCACCTTCTGAGGGAACAAGAAGGCTCCAGCCTTCCTTCCCCCTCTCAGACTGTCCCTGCCTGGCCAAAGGCAAAGCTCCTTTGGCAAGCATCCCTCCCCTTGGAATCCTGCAGAAGTCAAAGGATCCCAAGGCTTGCTAAGCCTTGCAAGCTTGCTAAGTTCTCTTGAAGGAAAAAAAATCGTTTACAAGCCATATTTGGGACCTCGAGCTGCAAAACTGGTCCTCTCGCCTTAACACACAAAATCAGATTTGTTTGTGACAGCTTGGTCACAGCAGCCCAGTCACTCTGGTAGCCTGAGAGAGACACTGCTACACCAGGGGCACAGATGCACAGTTTTTAGTGGAAAACAAGGCTGAAAGGTGACACTCTGTGGAGGAAGTTTGAAATCTCAGCTTGCCAGCTCCGTTTGCTTCATACTTCACTGGAAAATGGGTGGCTTATCTCAGGCAGCTGTTTCCATTGCAAAATGCCTTTCTGAGCTCCCCACATGGAGGGCTCTCAGGCAGAGCCTGATCTTTGCTAGAAGCACCAGCAGGGATGCCAGGGGAATGCTGCATGCTGGCATGTGGAGATTCCCAGTGCTCCTCAGCCCTGTGCTGCAGTTTCCACACTCTTTCCACCACACTGACACAACGGATGGTGGATTATTTTTAACCCAGATCGTTTCAACATGGTGCCTGTAAACTCTTCTTGTGGGGATGACTGAGGAACAGAGGAACTAGATGGAGGCTTTCCAGCTGGCTGTGCTGCCATTCCCAGTTGTGTAACCATACCCTCAAAGCTAACACGGACCAGCCTTGACATAAGCAGTGTCAAGTCTGTGAAAAATTATTTCCACTCAGAAATTCACACTCAGTTTCTTGTGAGATGCTCAAGGAAACATCAAGCCACAGCCTCTTCTATCCTGTGCATGGAACCACACGTCAGCACCACCATTTTCTGCCTGCATCATTTCAGTGTGGTTCACCTGGTTACTGCCCAGCAAATGACACAACTCCGCTTTTCCATCGAGCATGCAACATTCCATGAAGGTCACCGTTTTCCTCATTATTATTTATCATGATTTTTGGAGCAGTTACAAACACAAACATCTGTTTCTGGAGTAAATGAGGCACTGTTTGCCATGAGCACTGCAATGGACCCAATGGAAGCACCGAGCAAAGCGACCTACCTTATCAGATAACTTCAACTCCGGATCTGTTTTAATTAGCTCCCAGTTTCCATAACCATGCTCGTAAATTCCCACTAACAAGCGAGAATCCTCCTCCACTCCCCAGTCTACATCAAAATGAGCAGCTTTGACACGGCACGTCAGGCGGTACCTAAAGGCATTTCAAACACGAGCTACTTTAAATGCTGTGGAGGATAAAGCAAATCCACACATCCAGGCTATTCTCTTTCCACTACAAAAATTCAAATTCCCTGAGCCTCTCTCTGCATTGCCTACTTAGCCAAACTCACTTCTTCCTTTCCTCTGGGTCCGAGGGAATGGATTTGTGCAGCATTTCAAACTCCTCTTCATGCTGGATGATGGATTTCACGTTGACTTGGACACCAGAAATCTTGATGGTGGGACCTCGTCTCTTTCCAGGTCCTTTCCCTGCTCAGCAATAAAACACAACAATTAAGAGAACTCTAACAGAAGGAAGTGTCTCTGTAAAAGGGTTCACAGACAGTAATCAAGACCTTGCCTGCAACCTCTTATTTAAACATAAGGCCCAAAATACAAGTTTTCTCCCACTAACTCACTTAGATCTGCAATTTGAACAACTCCTAGTATCTTTTTCTTAAAAATACTTTGAAGTATGCTGGAGCTGTTAATTCTGCAGTCTTGGTCAACTGCAACAGGCAGAGACCCAGCAGAAAATCCATCCCTGACTCTGTATGTCCAAACAAACAGCAAAGAAGAGCCAGACAGAGAGTGGGCGGTGATTCCAGCTCTGGGAATTGCTAACTGTGGATCCAGCTTTACCATGGAGTACACAGCATGTACTGTGCACTCTGATTTCCAGTCCCAGGGGCAGTTAGAATAAAATCTGCTTTGCCTTGTGGCCCAGCATTCAATAAGCTGGTCACTTCAGCCTCTCCCCACAAAAAATCATGTCCAGCAGAGGCTGACAGACACAAGTGGCACTGTGCAGTCTGAGCAGAAAGCTCAGGGGCTCCTCTCTGTGGGTGAGAGCTGCCTGGCAGAGATGGGGTGGTTTAAGTGCATTCTTGTTCATTGCCTCTAAGTCACAATGTGGCCTCCCTGTCCAGCATGGGAATGGTTTCCTCACCATGGAACACTCCCAAAGCCACCCTAAAAGCAGCACACAACCCCCTTGCCTACCTTCTGCTGGATTTTCCTTCAGCTGCTCCTCATATTCCTGCATTGCTGACACACAGCTGTTGTGGATGAGCTCCCCTAACCTCTTCAGGTCAGCCACAGACTTATCCACCAGCTCAGCATCCCGGGCAATGCACTCCAGCCTGGGAAACAGGGAGAGCTTTGTGTTGGATACAGCACATCTCCTCTCAGTCCCTTCCTATTCAATTGTTTCACAGCTCAGAGCTGTACAAATATGAATGTATGAAACATGCATGGGTTGAGTTCGTGCAGGAAACAACCCCAGTTTTGTTTTTTTTTTTGGTCTAACAGCTGCAGCGCAGATGTAGAAAAACTGATCCAATCCTTTGGGTTTTTCAGTACCAAAGCAAAGGTGAGAACTGTCTGTCTTGGGGACAACAGGGACCCTCCGTGACAGTCCAGTATTCCCTCAGGCTTTTGCAGTGCCACAGTAACTCCATTTGATGGTCCAAAGCTGCCATCTGCTGTCCCTTTTGCCTGCCTGAAGTCAGCAACATCAACACTCACACGCAAGCCTTGTGTTTCATACCAGAAAAGTAGAACCAGCTGAAAAAGCACTGCATTTCTCCTACAATAGGTTCAGGGAAATCTGCCTCAACCCTGAGACTTTTCCAGAGCCAGCACAGGGCCAGGGCTCTGCAGATCCATGTTTGAGGATGGTGCCTCTCTTGGTTTCCCTTCAGGAGGCACAGAGCATGGAAAGATGCTCCAAATTCAGTTCTGAGGCTAACATGCATAGCTTGGCAAGTGTTTTGGGTAGCATTTGCTGCTCTGACAGCTGCTCCCTCTCCTTTCTGGGCAGAGTGGGAATGCCCCAAGGGCTGGACTGTGCCAGCAGGACACTGCTGTGTCACAGCCCAGCACCACGACTGCTCCAGCTGGTTTTTGGCCAGTGCTCATCAGCACCCATCAACAGAGACACCAGGGACTGTAGAGCAGTGCTTGGGGTCTGATGGCAGGACACAAAGGTCTGTGCTGTCTGTGTCAAACACCCAGAGCAATGTGTACTGTGCTCAGTACAATGTGCCTCCATAATTCCCCTCTGGAGCAGGGCCAGGTTGGGACTCACCGTTCAAGAGGCAATCCAAACTTCTTGTAAGCCTTGATGAACCTAAGGAGAAAAAAAAAATAAAAAAACCCCTAAACTAACTGCCATAAAAAGTAGGTCCAATATCTCAAATCTGCTTGAATATATTAATTACAGCCTGTCACATTATCACCCTTGCATTCCCCACTGATCAGCTCAGCATCCCTCAGCACTGGGAAGCCTCATCCATTAGCCCCCACAAAGAGTTTTGTGATCTTGGCTGAAGAAGAACATAACATTATTATGAATGTTGAGTGTTTGACAGATGAGGAAAAAAAAATAATGAGGAGAGTGTAACTGTAGGGCAAAAAATAAAAAAGAAGAAAGCATTGGCTCTCACCATGTTGGTAATTATTAACTTCATTTTTCCAGGAAGAAAGGAGGCATTAAATCAATGTCATTAGTAATTTTAAAGCTCAGGCTGTAAATGTAGCAACCCATCACAGAAGATCCAAATGTGGTTCAATCCATCACAGAGATTTGCAGATGAGGTTTGCTATTTATTTTCATGTCTTATTTTTACTGTGAAAATCCCTGATGTGGCTAACGCAATTTTAGGGCAAAAGTTGCTGCCCTAGAACAAACATTGCCTTGAGCTCAGATTAGACACAATGGCTACAACTATAGGTTATTTCTAAAATCTGTTAATTTTTTTGCCTTCTTTTTTCACTTTGTATTCTTTCAGCCTCTTTCTGCTACATCACAATAACCTAAATGGCTGTTGCATATTGTAACGTGTCCTTCCTGCTCCATGGTTTCAAGATGGTAATGGGGCAGCTATCACAGCCCAAAAACTCTGATATCCCCTGCTTAAAAATACACCAGCTCAGAGACAGAAAGAGTTAAGGAAAACTCATAACTCCCTCTATTCCATCTTTGGCTAAACATCTGGGTAGAGCTGTTAAGACAAAGATCTCTGGGAAAGACTCAAGAATTAGAAGATAGGAGAAGAAAACAATGTTCTGAAATTCAGTCCCCAGCTGACATCAGAGACTGACACACAACCACTCGGATCAACAGGACCAGTGCTTCTCACGAGGTCATTTTGCTAAAGCCTGCCTTTCACTGAGAGCTCAGCAGCAGCAGGATGACTGCCAGAAAATGTCAGGAAAGCCAGAGCCCTTGGCTTCTCCAGCTCTGCAGCTCATGGCACCTAAGACCTCACGTGCTACACAACATTGGATTGATCCACTTGGCCCACAAAGGGCAGTTACAGCACAGATTAATTTTAGGAAGGTACCAGCTTCAGTGTAGCCTGACTAAAGACAATCCAGTCCATTTTGCACTGACTTGAATGTTAAGATCATCAGCTGGGCTCAAACTGAATTCTATGAAGGTGCAGAAGCTGTGCCAGTGAGGCAGCTCTGCCTAACCGCTGACATGCTTACAGGTGAACACGTCCTGGATTAATCTGGGATTTTCTCCACCTGCATGGGATTTCTATATTTGTTTTCTGACCTCTCTTGTGCCCAGCACTGACCTCCTGATTTCAGCATCAGTAAATCCTTCCACAGTGTCTTTTCTAACACTCCGAGGGCGTCCCCTGCGCTTGGGTCTCTTCTCGTCGTCGGTATCGTCAGTCTCGCTTTCTGACCCTGATGATCTCTGCAGCCTTCTCTTGGTCTCTGCATCAGATTCACTGTCATTTGTCTGAGCCTGCACGTACCAGAGAAACAGCAGTACAGTTAACAATTGCTCATCTAATCAGCTAACAACCTTTTCTGTCCCTCTGTGCACTGGCACTATTTAAAGCACCTGAGCATCCATTCCTGAAGATGCAGGAGCCCTTGTGACCAACCCAGAGAGGTTACACACCCCTGCAGGTCCCAGCTGGCTGAGGCTGTGGTGGTCATCCTCCTTTTACAGCCACCAGTTTCACAATTGCATTTTGATCTACTAAGAGATGTTAAAATATTGATTTCCATGGGTTTGTGCCACAGTTCTTTAGACTATTTTGAAAACCAGGACGCCTCAGAAATTAATCTGGATTCATCCAACATTAATTATTCTTCTCTGTGTTTTTCATGTCAATGTTTTTCCCCAGCTCACCCCAGAGAACAGTTCTAACCCCTTAAAGTCCCATGTCCCAGCAGAGCATCCTTGCACAGTCAGTTTTCTTTTTGACTGGGGTAGATCCCATTACCTAAAGCAGAATTAGAGAAGACATGATCTCTTTCACTCCTCAGGATCCAGACTTAAGCAAGAGCCTCCCAGAGCTAGAGAGCCCAAGGAAAAGAGACAGCCAAAAAAAAAAAAAGGCAAAATCTGCAGCAAAAATCTGATACAATTGGATGCTTTGCTTTGTGGTCACTACAGATTCTTTTTATTTTGTCTGATAAGGTGAGATGAAATGCAGCAAGTCCAGTTTGGGCCCACACACTGCATCCCAAACCACTGGTCCAATGCATAGTGCCAACAAGAGGTCACTGTGCTACCTCTGTGCTTTATTCCCAACCAGTTTTGGAGGAGGGAAAGATGCTCAGATGGCAAGGAGGCTTCCCCTGAGCATTCTCTTTGCCACCTTACTCCTCCTGCCTCTCATCCCCTCAAGACGGGCTGTACCTTTTTAGTTGAGCTCCGAATTCGAGGCAGCATGTAGATTTCCTCCAATTCTTTCTGCCTTTCTTCCTCCTCCACCTTTTTCCTCTGCTCTTCTGGAATGATATCATCCCAGTCCTTCTGGGACCGCTCATCCAGCTCTGTCTCTTCCTCCTCCATGGTTGCAAAGTTGGCAACCTTTCACAAGCAAAGGAGAAGTTTTAGCAACTCCCTCCCCTGGCAGGAACATCCCAGAGCTGTCTGCTAAGCCTCAACTCCTTCTCCATAGGAATTCTGCCAAAACTTCCATAACTACTTCATAACTGATCCCTATGTCACTACATTCCTGGCTCCTTGCCACATCTTTGGGCTAACAGCTTTTGAGGAAGTACGTGCAGTTTAAGAAGTACTGCTGAGTATTTGTAAATTATTGGGTTTGTTTCCAAATTTGGTAAACTCTGCATTTTAATCCCAGCCTTCAAAACCACTTTCTCGAAATTAAATTAACACCTACATCAGGGGAGGTTGGAACTGGATGATCTTTAAGCTCCCCTCCAACCCAAGCCATTCTGGGATTCTGTGGCCTCCCCGAGGTGTTCCTGCCTGTCACTGGCCTCACCACCATGGCAGGGCGTGGGGGAGCCACCTTCCCACACCCCAGGACACAGCCTGGGGGTCCCTACCTTGAACTGTGAGAGCAGCTCGTCGGTGGCACTGGTGGACACCTCGTTCTCCCGCGTTTCAGCCAGCCGCAGAATCTCATCGATGTCCATCTCCTGCCAGTCAGGGAGAAGGAGGGATAAAGCAGAGGGTGCCAGGCACAGCGGGAAGTAAGAGGCTTTAAGAACAGGCTCGTGTGCTGATATGAGCTAAATAAAGTGCAAATATCTGCAGGGTGTCATCCCAGAGGGCAGGGATGAACTGTGGTACAAGTGGTACACCAAAGTACAAATAAGGTGACAGAAAGAAGGAAAGGACCAGCAAGGATGAACAGTGGGGAAAATTTCCAGGCAGTGAGATGTATGAACTGTAGTTTCCCTGAGGGGAAACTCTGTTGCTTGAGCCATTAAGAGAATTGGTCAAAACACTCAAGGCTAAACTGTCAAGCAATGTTGCACTGAGGCAGGAGAGAGTGACCCGTTCACTGCACTGTGCTGACTCCTGCCTTGCTCAGAACCACCAAAAAAGGATGCTGAACAAGTGCTCAGAAGAGGCAGGGAGAGGAGCCTTCAGTAGGCTGTGCTGTCACTAGCTAATAAACCTCAGGAGGCAAGGGACTCCCTTGGTGTGCACCACTACTTAATCCCCAACAACAAGGCACTCCTGAACCCCTGATCCCCCAATCCCAGACTCTGCTTTCAGCTTCTCCAGACTCCCACATGTCATATTCACCAGCCTGCTCTCATGCACAGGGTAAGAACAAAGCAGGGGCAACCACACAATCCTTGCAGACCTGCAGAGCTACAAATTACTGTGATTTCAATTTCAAACTACCTGAGGCTCTGATTCTTCCCCTTCGAGCTCCTTGAAAAGATCTTCAGCTCCAAACTTCAAAATAGCTGTCAGCTCCTCTTTGTTGAAGGGATTTGAGCTGCAAGAACATGAGAAGGAAAAGGTGTTTTGAGCTGTTCAGCCAGAACTGCTACAGCACAAAACCATACCAAAAGTTTTTCCTAATTGAATCAAGGAGTAAGTTTTCTACCCAGCACTATAAAAAGCTTTGTTTTTAATCTCTTTCCTGCTATAGCACAGACAAAGACTGCAATAGGAACCACCTCCAACTACTGGGGAAATGAAGAGACTCTGAGGTCACTGCCAAAATGCAGCTGTTCCAGACAGGTTCCCTCAGACCAGGATGATCTTTGGGTGGAAGACAGAAGCAAAAACAAGTAGTCCCCTAAAACTAGTTTTAAATTTCTGATCATCTTTATCCTTTTTGTCCAAATTAATGGCTGCAGAAGCCAAATCAGTAGAAGCTGCCATTATTTATTACCCTTCTGCCCTTTACCCTACCAAATTAGGGAAATGCCAGCAGGCAAAGCTGGTTATGCCACATGTCCCAGACATTTTTGCCTCCTGACACAGTCACGTACTTGGATCTCCCAGAGTTGTTGTCCAGAACAGTCCGGCCAGTGGTGTCCATACGCTGGATGACCAAATGATCCAGCACCATTTTCTTCTTGGCTCTCTCAATGATCTCCTCCTCCACTGTCCCCTTTGTGACCAGCCGGTAAATATTCACCTGAGAGGCAAAAAAGAGAACACAGCTATTTCCTGGACAGGCTCTGCTGATGCAGCAATGCATCCCTCAGCTGTTTTTACTGAGCTGCTGACATTGTCTCTTCATGTACAGATGTGCTTTTTCAGAAGAAAAACAAGCTACATTCACTCTGTGTCTCAGGAGATCCAGTTAAAATCAGGATGGTTAACAAAGATCCTGTAGTGTGCATAAGCACAGAGTAAAAATCTTCTGAGACAATCACTGTAAATTCAAACCAGCACCAAACTAGCTTTTCACATATCTAATAACCCCTAGTAAAGGTGGATGTTCTAATTTTTAAGTTTTTCAGGGCAAGAAAGAACAGAGTCCACTAGGACTAGGCTGAGAAGTGCAATGCCATGGATTTGGTTCTGGGTTTGCTCAAAACCAACACAAAGACTTGGCACCTGGCAAATCTGGGCTGGTTTTTTGTCCCCTACTTTTAAAACGAGAGTCCCTCGGGCAGCACTCTCTGAAGCAAGGACTGGGACAAAAATCCCATGTTTTCAGAAGCTTTGGTGAGGTGAGAGGATGTTTAGATGCTCACACTGAAGCCACAGTGAAAACAACCCAGGCAGCTCTTCTGCTCTGACCTGCTTCTTTTGTCCAATCCGATGAGCTCGGGCCTGAGCCTGAAGATCATTTTGGGGGTTCCAGTCCGAGTCAAAGATAACAACAGTATCAGCAGAGGCCAGATTAATTCCCAGCCCTCCAGCTCGTGTTGACAACAAGAAACAGAAGTCCTAGGAAGGAAAAAATAAAAAAGCATCCATGAGTTAACCAGCTTGTAACTGGGTGCATAAAATAGCAATGGTGACTCAAAAGCTGTAAAAGGGAATGGAGGGAAGGCTCTGTTGCACTCATGCTTCTTAAAGCAGAAAAATTATTTCCTTCCCATGTACCCTGTTCATGAAGGCTGAGCAGCACCATTCATTAAGGCCAGACCCAGGGTGAGGAAGTGCTGGCCCAGGCCTGAGCCCTGCTACTCCAGGCATGAATCAATATTGGAGAGCAACACAAGCAGCTCAAAGCAAGGGCACCTCGGGGTCACTTCTGAAGGTCAGACCACGTTGCCCACCAGACTCCTATAAAGGCAGTAGGCACCTGCTCTTTGATGCCTGAATCCTGCTAGGAGTGAGATCAGCAATGAACAGACTGTGCCAGGTTAGAGCCAAGATGCCTGAGCCCCCTTGGATGTCCTCAGGACAGGTTCTATGGGCATTCTTGCTCCTTCTCCCCNGCCCCATGGATGTCCTCAGGACAGGGAAAAGGACAGGTTCTGTGGGCATTCTTGCTCCTTCTCCCCTCACACTTCCTTTTGTTAACTTTCCTACAACCACAATCTCTCACAATTCCTGCGTGAGCCAAGAATTCTGCTCCAGCCCAGGCTTCTGGAGTGAGAAAAGGTATTTCTCACAGCTGGGCTGACAGGCACAAAAACAAGTGTCTTGCTCCAGTCACTGTGAGTCAGCAAGCCCAGATGAGAGGTTTCAGATGCCCTCTCCTATTACACTGGAGACTTTCACCTCTAGCACCAGACTCCACTGCCTGCCAACACTTAAAATCCTTCTTTCCCCTCTGTCATTTCATATTCAAAACCAGCTTCAGACTGGAATCACTCAGCAACCACAGGGAGAGAACTGCTACATTTTGGCTCTTCCCAGCCTCTTCAGGACTTTCTGGGAATATGACTTGCAGCCCTGCTCCTTGGACGTAAGCAATATGGCTGGCTGCAAAACCTGCCACATCCGTGTCTTTAAAAGCACCTGGGGCCCTGTAAAAAGAACTGAACTGAGCCAATCCCCTCGTGTCAGTCACAACCTGTGGCTCAGCCACAAACCCTCTGCCCAGCACCGCGGTACCTCGGAGCCGTCGGCGTTGAAGTGATCCAGCGCCTGCTTTCGGATCTCGCCCTTGATGGAGCCGTCCAAGCGCTGCAAGAACCAACAACAACCATACAGGAAAGGAGGTAAAGGAGCCCTGAGGGGCTGCTGCTCCCGAGTGCTGTCAGCCCTGCAGCCCCCCTGTGCTGCCTGCAGCGTTGGATTGTTAAAAATAGCCGCCAATTAAAAATAACCGCGCTGCCTCAGCTGTGTCACAAGGGCTGGGGGATGCTCGGGGAACAGGCACACGGCGGGTGACACCACAGCTCCCGTTACAGGCTCTCTGTGCTCACTGTCCTCAGGGTTTATCACATGACACAGCCCAAAGCAGGGGCCTGTCAGAGGACTTTTGCAGAGATGGGGCCACACTGAAATGAAGGGAGATCCCAGTTCCCTGTAATCCCAGCCATCAGCCTCGGGGGAACTCAGTGACTCCCATTGCTCAAGCTCCCTCCACTTTTTCCCACACTTTCAAGGAGATCCCACTGTTTTCCACGCTGATGTTTCTCACCTGAAAAGGGTAGTGTTTGATAGTCAGGTACTCTGCCAAGATGTCCAGCATCCTCACCATCTGGGAGAAGATCAGCACTCTGTTGCCTCTCTCCCGCAGCCTGGTCAGCAGCTTGTCCAAGAGAATCAGCTTTCCACTGCTCCTGATCAAAGACTGAAGAAATAACCATCATTTCCAATCTTACCCTTATGTACATCACACAGAGACCTGCACAGACCTGCTCCTTTTGGGGTCATTCATCTCTTGTACATCTCTAATCTAATCCTCTGGATTTACACAGCCCACACACACAATGAATCACACAAGACAGATCTTTCACTGCCCACAACTCCTGCTCTAGAAGGCCATAAAATGCTGCCTTAGAGTGGAAGTGGAGGGCTGGAGGTTCAAATGGCTTAGCTGTGAGAACTGTTTTTAAAGAAGAAGCCACAGAAGCTAAAGCTTCACCAGATATTATTTTGTTGGAAGGACAAAAGAATGAAATTTAAGGAAAAAAGGTGCTGACCAAGGACACTACTCACCTGCAGAGTCTCAAGGCCATTCTCTTTCTCATTTTCCTCGGGAGGTTTGATAAGGTAGCAATGGTTGCAGCACTTTTTCAATTCCATCACAATATTCAGGAAACCAGATGTGCTTCCCCTTGTTCCCTTTGAAAGAGCTTTGTAGTTTCTTGTCAAAATCCACCTGCAGGCAGGAAAATTAAAGTCTAGATCATTACTCAGTGCAGAGTGGAGTCTTGGAGGAACAAAACCTTCAGGAACAGCTCATTCAGGCATCAGTCTACTTCCCTCCCTCCATCTCTCCTCACTTCTCTTACAGGAAAGTTTTCCTCTTTAAAAACCCTGGCCTGACTTTCCTATTGATATTATCACAGTTTAATATTGAACAGCATCCCAACTTTGTGCATATTGTCTCTCCCCCAGGAGAGACATAACCTCTGTCTTGCAAAACTGGACAGTTGAACTGTACCACTCCACAAAAACATCTTCCAGAAGGAAAGATATCAACTACCCTACCTCATACTCCTACTGGGAAGCTCCCAGTACTGCAGGAGATGGTTTTACATTGCACTCTGAAGGCCACAGAATACTGGAACACATTGTCAAGGCCCACAGAAAGATGTGCCCACTTCAACTGGCACTCCCAGTAACTTATCCAGTGACTCACTTGTAGTACTGCTTCTGCAGAGCGGACATTTCCACCCTGAGGATCTGCTCCACTTTGGCTGGCAAGGATTTCTCCACATCCTTCTTCACTCTGCGCAGGAGAAATGGCTCCAGGACTTTGTGAAGGCTCTGGTAGCCATTCTCTCTACCCTTCCCGTGATCCTCCTCAAAATCCTCCCAGAACTCAAACCTGGCAACAGAAAGGAGGAGAAGGGAAGAGTCAGAATACCTCTTGTCTTATGGCACCAAACAGCATCTGTTGGATGACAGGAGACCAGCAGCTCAATGGAAATACAGTGGGAGATAAGAGATTCACTCTGCTCTGGATAGCTGAACAGATTGGGGGCAAAGCTAGAAGATCTCAGGGCTTAGACACCTTCCTAACATCTTATATTTGAGCTCCACACTGACTCCCAGGACCCCAAATCCCAAGTTCCCCACTATCCAACTCTGTTGGCATTTACCTGGCAGCAATTTCTGAACTTTCCACAGTGCCTCCCCCAGGCATGGCTTTGACAACTGGGCTGTTTTACCCTGCTCTGAAGACTCTTTTGGGATTGCTGCTTCCTCTGACAGCTCCTTTGAAATGTGGAGATCCACTCTCCTCCACTTGGGAGACCTCAAGCCTCTCCTTCACTCTTTCTGTGATCCAACAAAAAGAATTTGGGGGACAGCTCTTCTGGCAGACAAACATAAATTCAGTGAGCTTTGGGGCATGCGTGCCTTAGCCTTAGAGATGCCCATAGCTCAATTTATTTTAAAGAAAACAAAACATTTGTTACACTGTGGACACACAATCAGCCAGACAGCACCCCCAGAGCTGTCACAAAATGGTTGGCAGAAGTGCCTGAACCACAGTGTACTGGGAACCTCAGAAATGGCTGAAATGATTGCTGAAAACAAGTTGAGCTTTTTAGAGATGGCTGGAAGACAGCAGACAGATTTGAAAGGCATGTATCAGGTTTCCCCATTCAGTTTGCTGCCAGAAATACTCCTTGTGTTATTTATTTAACCTTTGATTTTCCCTACTAATGTCTGTTCTCCCTATCAATGCTGTCACACCACTGAGTGGAATTCAGGGATTTAATTCAGGGATTTCTGCCATTCTGCACTCCCTGGAGCCTCTTTAACAGACAAGAATGGACAGAGACATTTCTGGGAAGGGCCAAAAGGAGACTCACTTTTCTGGCATGATGAAGTGCAGCAGGGACCAGAGCTCCTTGAGTGAGTTTTGGAGGGGGGTGCCTGTGATCAGCAGCCTGTGGTTGGACTTGAAATCAATCAATGTTTTGTACAGCAAGGAGTCGTCATTTTTCAACCGGTGGGCTTCGTCCACGCCTAGAAAGGCCCAGTTAATGCTTCCCAAAACAGTCTGGAGGGAGAGAAGGAGAAAACAGAGGTGCCGAGGAGATGCTGGGTCAGACAGGCTCCAGCACCTCACACACAGCTCCCTCCAAGGCCAGGCAAGGTGTGCAGACCCAACCTGGCCCTGGACCCTCACTGGATTTCCTTGCTAAGAAAATCTGGGGATCAGGGTGCCTTCCCATAAAGGAAAAGGTGAAAATTAGCTGTACAACACTCCTGCTGTATCTCAACAGTCCTGCAGCAAGCACAACTTTCCTAATCCTCCTCTGCTTTACCCAGAAAGCTCAATCCTTCCCCAGCTCTTTATTCCCTCCTTTCTCCAAGCCCTTGGGGCCCTGGGGAGCACCAGTCCCTCTGGTGCACGAACAGGGGAGCAGATGATCAAACCTAAAATGTTCAGGTAATCCAAGAGTTTTGATATGATTTTTTAAATTTTTTTTTAAGCTTTTTGTTTTCTGCAAGGACTTGATACACTGACAGAGCTGATGAATATTTCCTAAGCAGACAGATTTCTTGTATAATGTAAAAATGTAAATACTGTTAACACTGTGGCCAGAGGTTCACTGTAATGTTTTGTCCTCTTAACAAGCCTAAATTAAATCGGGTAAAAATCCAGGGACTGCTGGACCCTCCCAGATGTCTTACACGTAAAAAAAATAGCACAGCTGTGCACTACAAGAGTGAAGACACTGAAAAGTGTGTCCCACATTTCCTTGCATTACTGGGAAGGAAAATCAAATAGTGGCTGTAGTTCTCCATCACCCCAGAGGGAAGAGGTGAAACCCACTAGCTGAGAACTGGCTTTCCCCTTTGAAAATGAGAGAAAATCTAAGTAAAAACATTCTTGAACCATTTCTCACCTTATCCTTCAGGAGGATCTCATATGTTGTGATAAGTGCATTGAATTTCAATCTTTTAGACTGAGAATGGATCCACTCATATTCACGTATCTGTGAGGGGAGACAAAAGTTAATTTGAACATGTCATCACAAGGAAAGAGGTAACAATTATTATTTCAGTGTAGCTGTAAGCCAGACTGTCCAACCAAGTCCAAACCCCTGTTGTTCCAAGGTGCCATTTGATGAGCTCAACGTGCCCAAGGAACAATTTGTTTTGGAGCACACATTGTTCAACTGCCCTAGCACAGGTTACAAAAGCAAGGTTAACTTGCTGCTGTGACATTAATGAACACATCACCTCACTGCAGACACCACCAGAGTCCCAACACTTGTGTGTTCCATTGTCTGAATAGTTCCAAACACTGAAGACAAGCACTTTTACACTGCTGGACTTCTCACTGCATGTTGCTTCCAGACTGAGAGAAGCCAGTACTCCTGCACTCACTCCAAGAGGCAAAATCAAGGAGAAAATTCCCTGCAGCAGGGAGTTACACCCACACCCACTCAGCTACACCAGCTCCAGCTGCCTGCAGTGCTGCCTGCACTATCCACCAGCCTCTCCAGCTGGCTGTGTGTCATACCCATCACACACAAGCTGCTGCTTTGCACCCAGTGCTTCTCCCTGAGCCCTCACCCTTTGCTCTCTGATTACACACCATGTTCCTGCTCATGAGGTCTCCAATGTAAACCACCACGTTTATCTCGGGTGCCCACACTTCAAACTCCCTCTGCCAGGAGGTGAGGGTGGACAGGGGCACAACCACCAGGAAAGGGCCGTACAGCTGGTGCTGATGGAACAGGTATGACAGGAATGATATTGTCTGAATGGTCTTGCCCAGTCCCATTTCATCAGCCAGGATCACGCTGTTGTTCCTGAGAAAGAGAACAAATAAAAATGCTGAGTGCAGGTTTCTGCTGCTACTAATTTACCGTGCTCCACATGAACAGCAATCCACGACAAGGACAGAGGGGGCAGTGCAAAAACAGTTACTTGAACATTTCCAAGTGGATCCCAGGGACAGCCAGACTGAATGTGGCACAATAACGTGCAAAAATTAACTATGATGACTCCACACTGGAGGAAAACAGGCAAAGGCAGAGAGCAATCAGTGGCCTAATTTTAGAAGGACATCTCTCAAAGACTTTGATGAGTATTATAAGCACACAGAGCCAGAAAGCAATTTTTCCCATTAAGTCAATGGAAATCTAGGGCTGATATGTACCAGGCTCACACAACAGCCAAACCCATCATGTGAACAGGCCCAGACAGGGAAAATGCTTTATGTTTTCACACAAGGTTTCTGAAGTTCATGCTTTAGGTAGTTCCAGCTTGCAGTGTCTGCAATGCAGCTGGGCATGACAACATTTGAAATCCTCCAAGCTGCAGAAGGGGGGTGGCTAAAGACCTCATTTGAAAAACAGGAGTGCCAAATCCTTCTGGGACAAAAAAGCCACAGAATGAACATCAGAGCCTCTGTACATACTTGCACCAGGAGTGAGCCAGCCAGTTGAGGCCCTCCAGCTGGTAATCCCGCAGCTCCAGGTTCTCCCCGCCAATGTACGAGGGCTGCTTCTTCAAGGCAACAAACCTCGGCCTCTGCTTCAACACCTGAAAGAGATGCTGCCATGAGGGCACTGAAGAGAGAAACAGAACTCTCAGAGGCTGAAAGGGTGGAAATTCAGCAATGAAATCTATCAATTCAGCAAAGAGCACGTATCTCTTCACCGGTTCAAGTCCATCCACATTTTCCTAGGCAGTGCTTGTGTCTGCATTTCTTGTGATTTGCCTGCTGCCCTCTGGTTTATGATCAGGCCTCTGAGTCCCCCAGGAGTGTAATAAGCTGCACAGAATACATAAGAGTTGGAACAAGTTCTACTTCCTTCTTTGTCCTCTTTAGGTTTTTCTCCCATTATTTCTGTCCCCCTCCTTCACTGTATCAGCATCTTGCAGGCTTCCTCTTTTCCCAGGTGTGCTGTTTTTTCATCCAACTGATATTAAAACTGCTGCAGCTCCTTCTGAGGAGGAAGCACTTTGCAAGGATTAATTAAGCCTCCCACTCCCCAGGGGGACATCACATTCTCACTGTGCACAGAGTAAATGAAACTCAAAGGGGTTCACGTCTCTGCTTGAAGTACCAGAACAGCAAACAACCCTTCAAAAGCAGGTGGGAGGATGGGAAAATGTTCTCTGACATTTACCCTGACAAAATTTCATGTTCCCACTGCTTGCATCTTCCCCCAGCCTGAAGAAATGAGGAGAGGAGAGGAGAGGAG
>VZTB01004645.1:353503-396125 GCA_013397245.1 Thryothorus ludovicianus
CCAGCAAACCTTGCAGTCCCGGGTAGGAATTGTCTTGGAGTTGTTACGGCTGTTGAAGCTGTCAATGCAGTGCTGAAATTTCTTGCTGATCAGAGCCTCATCTTCCCAGCTGCACTCAGCATAGGGCAGCCCCATCCACTTACACAGGTACTCTGGGTCATTCGAGGATGTTTTGCGACTGTTTGCTGTAAAATATGCAAAAAAGCACAAACCTCAGCACCTGTGGCTCAGCAGCTGAACCACAAGCACAGGTCACAGGCTGAACTGCCCTGACAGCCACAAGACAGGTTTTGGCTCATAGGAAAAGTGTAGAGAGACCAAAAAAACATTCCTTTACCTGGGAAATCTGAATGTCCCGGAGCAGACTTGCTGGTCTTCACAGCTGTGTTTGGAGAGAGAAGGGAAGGGAGGGTTGGAATGCTGGCAGCCAGCAGAGGGAGCAGGGCAGGCGAGCGCTGCCTCACACCCACGTTTTTACAGGAATTGCATTGGAAATAGCTTAAACAGCTCTCCAAGCCAACTCCCAAAGCAACTGGGTGCTGGCACCTCTGACTGACATGACTGTGATATTACTAATAAGTGATATTACCAGTAATGCTCAGTAAGATCTATTTTTATTTTTATTAATTAGTCATGAAAGTCTCACCCCTGAGCCGCCTTGCCAGCGTAACCACATCCTCAACCACACCACAGAAAGTGGAACTCAGAAAAGCCAGGCCCATGCTGCTGCTTTGGAAACAAACATCTTGCATCCAAAGGGCTGAAGACAAAGAACTTCAGCAGCAACGATTTCTGCAACCCGTTGGAAATTAGTGTGTCATCCCATACTCCAGGAAAGGAGAGTCACTGATTTGTATTGCTCACAAATGCAAATCTGTAAACCTGAATTTCTACTGTCCAAATTCCTAAATTTCACTCAATGAAATACAGTAAACACTATGGTTTTTTTTTTCCAGGGATATTGGAGGACAGGGAAGAAGAGAGAGCTGCACACTCAATCTTCTGTAACATGGAATAAAGTTCCCATTTCTACTTCACCCCTTTACCAAAGTCTTGGCTCCACTTACCTATTACCCTCTCCACTATTTGATACTGTTTGTTCAGCTCTGAAGCCAGCTCTTGTTGGCAGTTGAAATATTCTACATCTTCAGGTGATACCTTTCCCAGCCTAGATGCAAAATAATTCAAAACAAAACAAAATTAAAAAAAAAAAGAAAAAAACCCCACTATAACACTTCTGTCATAGTGCTCATGGATGTTGCATATACAAAATCTACTTTCCTATATGGTTCTGTCATTCAGACAAGTCACAGGGACAAACTACTGTTATATATTATCTATGAATTTCCTAAAATTACAAATTATTGCTGAGAAATGAATGTCATAGATGTTCAAGTTGTCTCCCTGTTAAATGCTGTCTTATTCTGATGCAGGAATCAGTATCAAAACAGGAACCAAACAGAGATGGAAGCTGTTACTCCAGCTTTAGTTCCTTGGAAAGACACTGTAGCTGCCCTTATAGTTCCTGGGGAAGCTGGACATAAACTGATGCAAAAACTTGCACAGAGTGAAGCTCATAATTAACAAGGGTTAATAAGGCTGCAAACCCTCACAGCACCTCCTGGGCCAGGTGAGGCTGTGCACCACTTATTTGTCATCAGCCATTCCAATTTTTAAGCCTAGGAAGTGCCAATAGTGTGGATTTCATGCCTTGTCCTCTCCATTTTCCAACCATCCACACCACAGATATAATTTCTGTGTGGGGGGGAAGTTCCTCAGCAGGCAAAGAGAGACCAGAGTGCAATGAAACACATTTGGTAAGAATGAAATCCATTTCAGTCACGACTCCTCAAACCTCTGCCTGAAAACAATTTGCCCAAACCACTGCTTGAAGCGAAGCCTACCATTGCTTGATCTCCTCCTCCTTTTTCTTGAAGTTCTCTAGCTTTTTCATGCCCTTCACTTTCTGCTGCTGCAAGGACTCCTCGCTCTCCCACGTGCTGTGGATGTATGACCAGCCTTTCCATTTGATCAGGTACTGAACTTCCCCCTCGTCCTTCTCGGGGTCGAAGTCGGCGCTGGGGTTGCCGTTGGCCTCGGTCACGTACACGGTGGTGGAAGCTCCGATGGCTGCAAGAAAAACCAGCCAGAGTTTGGTACCCTCAACCACTGCACACCAACAGCACCAGAGCAGAAAGTCACTCTGCTAACACATCTTTTGTGGGAGCACAAAGAACCTCCAAAAGATCCTGCAACCCTACAAGGCAGGCACATAAAAGTTTTCCATACACCAGAATCTTTTCAGATCTGTCGTAAGTAGCTTTTCTTTAAGTATAATTCAAAGGCCTCTTGAAAGTGTTCAGAACCATTCAGTTTTACAAAACCACTTTTGTAAGGCTTTGAGAAGAAAACACTGGCTTTATTTTCATTACGGCTTTGTCAATGGGGCTATGAAAACTGACTCTCCTAGATCTGTTTTATATTTCAAAGCAGAGAAAAGCAGGAATTGCAGAACAATAGCTCTGTCTTTAAAATGTGTGCAGGCTAAATGAAAGCTGCTGAGCACATAAACTATAGAGATTTTAGGATTTTAAATATTATATATTACAAAAGCTATTACATATTACAAGACATAAATAAGAGGCATAGAAAAAAAAAGAAAAGCACTGAAACAACCCTTGGCCCCACTTTAAAGTTGCAAAAGCATTGCAGCAGCTCAAGAGAAACCGTGAGCACGCGTGATTGCCATCAGAAATGAAGGCTTCTTCCAGAGCCACGCACCTCCCTTTTTTCCAAGCCTGATGTCCAAGACTTTCTCAATAGTTTCACTGTTGTCTTGTTGTTCATCAGCTCCTTCCCCAGTCATCTCTATCAGGTCATCAGAATCCGTCTCAAAATCATCGTCCTCTTTGTAGCTGCGTAAGATCAAAACCAAACTGATAAAAAACCCTTGACTCTTCCCAGCCCACCAACACAGAGAATGGCTCAGACTGGAGCACCTTCTCCAGCATTTATCTTGTGGTTCAGTGCACGTTCAGTGCATGTCTTAAGTCATCTATTCAGTTTTTTCCCCCAAGACACTCAGATAGCTGCACTTTATCAGACTAATCCTCTTATCTTGCCCGTAGAGTTTTTCTGATCATGGCCAACATCAGATGATTGATAAGGTGGAACAATCCTCAGCCAGATCTCAGCCCCAAGCAACCCCACACTTCTCCACACCTGACATTTTTGGCTGCTCTTCGCCGAGTTTGTCTTTTGGGGGTCTCATCGTCTTCGTCATCATCATCATCCTCAGAGGAGTCTGGTTTCTTCCTCTTGCCACGCTGGATTTTGTGGGGCTTTTTAACACCAGTTTTGGCCACTGTTCTAAAATAAGAGTTAATAAAGCCATAATACAGCATGGTTTATGCAAATATCTGCTTTAGTAAGTCTTTAAGGAAGCACAAATCTCAAATATCAGACTCCTAAGGGATTTAATCTGCTCTAACTATCATGGAAACCACTCTAATGCTCACATCCAGAGATGGGGAGATGAGGGAGTAACTAGGCCCTAGGTTTACCAGGTTGTAAAAAAAGGTAATATTGCAGGAAAAATACACATTCATTAGTGACAAATAGAGATTTCCTCTCCATGTAGCACAGAAAAAGAGACTGAACCAACCATTCCTTACCTCCTTTGGACAGGTCTTCTTGCTTTAATTTTCTTCGGTTCAGGCTCACTCTCTCCACTGGTGCCTTGCTCCCCTCCATCTTCATCCTCTTCTCCAGCAGAGACCTCTCTTTTCCATTTAATTCTGCGGTCAGAAATGTAGGTCATGAAGGGCCACGATATTTCTACACAAACACTTGGCTGAACAAACCACCAGGGCCATAATTACAGGAAAAAGTTCAAAACTGCATCCTTGGCTACTCAGTGCAACACAGGGGGGATGTTGTGTTGTGATTCTCTGCTTTTAGGAGGGGGGTCTCAGTCCCCTGGGGTTCTGTTCACAGTGGCAGGACTGCCTTGAGGGCAGCTCTTACCAAATGTTCTGGTGGCAGAGCTGTACTGCTCAAACCTGGGTGGACAAGGGCTGTGATGGGTGATTTTTTTTTTCTCTACTTCTGCATTTTTGAGATGGGCTTGAAGGATCTGAAGAGAAGTGGCTCACTGTCACAGAGCATGAGCCACAATGTGCACAGTTACATGAGCTCCTTGGAGCCCAGAAAATGGAACAACTCTCCTGCCATCAAAATCCTCCTGCCAATTCAAGTTTCCAAATGTGAAGCCAAGTCACATTGTACCACTAGTGGAAAGAAACACGTTCTCTGGGAGCAACTAGGAACAAAGCTGCAGCTCCAAAATGCCTTTTGGAGGAGCTCCTCCTCTCTCCAGGAGACCATGGAGGGTCCACAAGGATCACTGCCCTTGCCCAGAAGTCCACAGTCCTCCCTGTGCTTTATCACCTTCCCTCCTGCACTGATGGGTACAACTAAAGGAAGAGTAAAAAGACAAGATGCAGAAGAAAGCAGGATCACGTGGCTCTGTTTAGATTTTTAGATTTTCTCCATCAGGCAGCTCATAGTTCCCTACTTCACTTTAGTGCTTGCAAAAAGTAGAAGGCACTTCTTAGATGGGAAAAGGCAGTTCAACGTGACTGTAAGTGAACTCAAGTTATGGTGCTTAGACATCCAAAGCATTCTTTATAGAAGTTCTTTCATTTTAACAGAGGGTTATAAAAGATAAAGGAGGATAATAACTTGGCATTTTATTCTCAGTTAATCAAAAAGGTGGGAGGAGAAGGAATTAAACTGTTCTAAGTATTTCTGAAGGAGACTCAGTATCCTGATGGAAAAGTGAAAGACTGACCACAGAAAGTGAACCTGACTCATTCAGATTCCATCACAGGCACAGCAGGAAAAATACAGACAAAAGCTGGCAAATTGTATCCATTTATAGATTCATATTCATACTTCAATATTAGTAATTCAAAGTATTATTAAAACACTTATTTTACAAGATCACCATATTGACAAATCCTATCAAACAATCCAATGCACTGCTGTTCTGAGAAATAAACCAAAGCATCACCACTCAAAACGCTTTCCTTAGAAACTTACTTTCTTTTCAGCTGCTTCTGGCGTCTTCTTTTTGGGCTCTCATTTTCAGATTCGCTACTTGCCTTTAATTGAAAAGAAAGAAAATGAAGTTGTAGGCTCCCTTGTGGACTGGCTCCCCAAGGATGCAAGAGGGACACGTGCTCGTGGGCTGAGCCAGGGTCCTGTCCCTGCAGCCTGAAGGATGCTTTGGTGCAGAGCAGCCACCTCAGCTGCTCAGTCCTGCTGCTCTGCTCTCAGTGTGAAGAAGAAAACTCTGCAGGAAGCCTGGAGAGCTCTACAACATCACCTGTCTTGAAGTCCCTGAGCTCAGGACTCATCCACCCCTCAGCACCAATCCCCAGTGCCCAACAGACACCATGGCAGCAGTGGCAACACCTCAGGAACTGCAAACCCACAAATTATCCCAACAAATGCATTATGATCTCTGCCTTCGTTGCACAAATCTCCTATAAGGAAGGAAATAAAAATACTGTCATAAAAAGGCAATATTCTCAGCAAAAGTGTCCTTGTCTGGCTGTTGGGTTTGTTCTCCCACAGCAAAATTCACCAAGGACCTTAGTGGGTCAGAGCTGTGCCCTGCTGCTTTCCTTCCTCCTAGCCCACAGTCTCCACCAGTGAAGTCTCTCTGGCTAAATTTATCTAGAGCTATTCTAACTACTTGCTGTACTATTTTAAAAGCGGGCATCATGAATTCCCACAGACCAAGATAGCTAAAATAATCTCTTTATGCTGGTTGTACACAACCCCATTTTCATAAAAACTAGTCAACCATGAAAACAGATCACCACACAGATAACTGCTCCTTAGCCTCCCCCAGAGAACACAAATAGGCAGGGACAAAACTGAAAAAACCCACAGGAGATTTCTAAAGAAGTATTAAAATGAGAGAAGTAGCCTCCAAGATTGCTTGCTCCACACACTGTTAATCTGTCACTTCTGGCTGCTTTTTGCCACAATATTCAGCTTTGGCTCCAGGCACTGTCTGTCCATCACCATGGGTACCACAGTTTGCACCCCTTGACACCTCCACTGCCCTCCTGGACAGAGCTTACACAGCTGGGCACACAAGGATATTGTGAAATGCTGTGAGCTGTAACATGCATCCTTCATTCCCATTTTCCAGCTTTCCTTCCACCCACAGAAACTTCTGTCTTGGTTGCATCCGTGTATCCACTAAAATCCACTAAAATACTGGATGCCATGACTGACCATGAGCTTCCCTGAATTTGGTGTCAGATTTGCATGTGGCACAATAACATCTTTTGCACCGTATCTTACTACACGTGTTCATCCACCTGTTTCATGACCCTGCATGAAATCCCTGTCTCATTTACCAACTATGAAGCAAGTGCCTGGCAAACACCATGGAGAGCCCTACCTACCCTTGCAACACAAGCCAAGCATTCCACAGATTTCAGTTTTGACACACAAAATTTAAAAGCCCTCCATTTTCCTTTCCTCTTTTAATCTCTTATCTACTTTCTGAAGCTTTTCCATTCCAACTGGGCAAGATTTTAACAGCTGCCTCAGTGCACATTTACCTTTGCTGTCTTTTGGCAGCCACAAGTAAAGAGAGGTGGATTTCTCTTCTGTTCAACGTCAGAGATCACATTGGGAGAAAACCAAATACAACCTTTAGCTCTTTGAAATTAATTCCACTTCTGTGCCAAAATCCCATTTTCCAAGTTTCTATGTCTATTTTCCTAATGCCTGTACTCTCCCCCTGCTCTGTCACTGTCTCTACAAAGCTGATGACAATCTCTAAATGACTCGACTTTTCCTCCCCTCTTCCACCTTGAAAAATGTAACTTGTGACTGCAGCTCAGCCGCCTTCTCTTACATTTTTCAAAGACAGCATTGTCTGTTTTGGATGCGTGTCAAGCCCAGCCCTATCTCCTCTGACACAGCCAGTCCCCAGCCTGAGTCACCTGCCTGCCTTGTGCTCCCACATCCTCCCCATCCCACTATGGAGCGCTGGGAAGCGCCGTGCTGCAGCTCCTCAGCCTCTGCTCTCTGCTCCCTCGTGTCTCCTGGTGGTAAATTCCATGTTCAAGGAAGCACAGAGGACAGCCAGGGAGACAGGGTATGCCAGGACCAAATCTTGTACCTGAGGCCCTCTATGCCCATCATCACCATCAGACTGACTGGGAAATCACATGCAACTTGAATTTTAATAATGTCACCTCCCTGAATGACACAAGCTAGACTGGCAAAGTCCATCCCAAATCCCACTGGGATTTTTGTCAGCCCAGCACAAGATGCTGGGGTCATGCTGCTAGCTCCAGTGCTGGGCTCAGGCTGCCCTGCTGGGGTGCTGCTGCTGTGGCCAAGGGGAAGGACAATCCTGGCTCCCCCTTATCAAAATGTGCCCAACTTATTCCTGCACCACTGCTCCCAGCTGGACTAGCACCTGGCCTCTTAAAATTCCCTCATCTCCAGCTGAAGGGATCAGCCTTCCCTCTCCATGCCTCACTGACTCCTCCTATCAATTCTTTCTCTCTCTCAGCACATAGATTAATTGCACTGTATTTTGCCATGGAGCACACTGAACAAACATAATGATGCTGCAGAGCTCCACAGAGCGATTCAAACCTCTGCTTCTATAGATTATCCACAAGTGCCCAGGCCAAGAGAAATGGAGATTCCAGGCCATTGGAGAGGAGGTCCACATGAGCCTCTGGAGTTCACATCAGGAGAGATAATGGCTTGCTTAAACAGAGCCAAAAGTATTTCAGATTAAAGTCAAAGTGAGGACTTGCTCATTTTAGGCTTAACAGAGGCCAAACTCTAAAGCTCCAGAAAAGCTGGAGAATCTCAGCTCACCAGGTTAGTCTTATGTCTGCTGAACTTCTCTTTCCCAGTGAGACCAGTAGTGTGAATTTTCAGCAAATACCTGAGGCAAAGCATTGACCAAAATGCAAATGAGCAGACTTTTTTTTTCCAATAAGAAAACCAGCTGTATCTTTAGAACACAGTAGTGCATGACTTGTGGCTTCTGACAGAAAAAATACACTGACATTTGCCACCAATTTCAATCTGAAACTATTCTTTTTATAGTAAAAAGATTGTGTCTGGTTGATTGGAAGGTATTTCTCAACTGCCCCAGAATCACAGAGTGATAGAATGATAAAATGGCTTGGATTGGAAGGGACCTTAAAGATCATTCAGTTCCAACCCTCTGCCGTGGGGAGGGACACATTCCACTATCCCAGGATGCCCAGAGCCCCATCCAACCTGGCCTTGAACACTTCCAAGGATGGGGCAGCCACAGCTTCTCTGGGCACCAGGGTCTCACCCACCCTCACAGGGAAAAATTTCTTTTTATATCCAAGCAAAATCTCCCCCCTTTTAATTTAAATACTCTGCAAGACACCTGGTTCTGCACGCCTCACATCCCCTGGCTGAAACCTGAAGCTGATTTATTAACTGCAAAGAAAACGCCTGGGGAAGTAGTGTTTTTACTAAAAACCTCACACGTTCTCTTGTTCCTGGAGACAGCTCTGGGCCTCTGAGCAGATCTGTGCTCCTATGCAAAGCTGCGCTTTCGCTTCCCCGATGGCTCAGCCCATGCCTGGGTATTGATCACGAGTTATCACCTCCCTGATCGCACCTCAGACACCTACACAATGAGAAATCCCCAGAAAGAAGCCATGCCCAACACACAAATAACCCTACCCAGAGTGCTGCTCTCTCAGAGGACACAGTGATTGAGCAGGGCCCCAAAACCTGAACCACCTCCCCCGTGCAGGAGAGTCACGGGACAGCAGAAGGAGCTGGTGTGGCTCATCCTTGCTCTGGTCTCTGAGCCTGCCACACTGCCTGCACCATGCTCTGTGCCAATCTGCAGAGAAGCATTAGGGAAGAAGGCAATTATGAGCCCCCAGACACTGTGCTGGAAGTCCCAAGCAGCAGCAAGAGGTGCAGGTCACTGGCGACAGGATTAACCCTGCGAAGGCAAAAAGCATCTTCAGATGTGCCTCGGGTTTCTGCCCCCTCCTGCAGCAGCAAGGAGTGCTCTGCACCACGGAGACTTAAACTGTGCTATTTGTCTCTCTCTTGGTGTCTTCCAAAAGCAAGCCTTTCCATCTCCTCCTGCTCTCTGCGAGGCCCCAGCACTGTGCTCCTGAGAGGTCACACCCTCCACCGGGCTCTGCTGCTTTGGGGAGAGAGAGGGGAGGGGATGCTCCAATTTTTTTAATTTCAGCTGTTTCACAGGAGTTGCACTGGGGGTCATTTGGAGGGCCTTTGGGGTGCTTTTTTTTTTTGTTTTTTACAATATTTTGTGGTATAGCAAAGTTTTCGCATCTCAGACTTTAATTTTATATTTTTTTTGCCTTACGTAGTAGGAAATAAAGATATTGAAAAAGAAAACAACATTTGCAAAACCACGTAATATTGTAAAACAAAAAAAAGAAGGGACTTACCTGGGCCCCAAAGAGGGCAGGGGGGTGTGCAGTGGAGCTCTGGGGTGGGTGTGAGGTCGCTGGCACAGTGCATGCCAGGGCATCGCACAGAGGGGCGGCCGGCCAGCCCAGCCTCTGCCAACTTGAAAAGGAAAACAAAAGCTACGTCAATGGTGCACCCCCGAGCCCCTTTCCTGACCTCTGCTCTGCGGGACAGCCAGCACAGGAGTCTGGGGGGCGGCTGGTGGTGCCACCAAGGCTCAGCAGTAACACACCAGAGCAAGGAGCTGGAGCCCTGCGTGCGACCCCTGGAGCATCCGAGCGCATCTCGGTGGCGAGGCACCAACACAGAGGCACAGAGCACCACTGCCCTCCTGCTCTGCTCAAAGTCTGCTGCTCATCTTCGGATTCCCAGCCCCAGGCTCTCCACAGGTGCCTCTCTCTGGTTCTGTTTCCCCTCTGCTATAGCTACTCGACCTTCCTGAAGACCTGCAGATGAAACGCTCCACGCAGAAAACCCGTCAGATGCAAATGAAGGCGGCACCTAATTTCTACATCTTCAGAAAAAATCCCAAGTGTTCTGAAACAGGAACAATTAAAAGTTTTGGCTGCCAGGCTCTCTGACCACTGTCACCTTCAACTGAAGCATAAAAGACTCCCCAATATTCAACCAAAGAAAAGTGATGGGTCATAAAACTGCACACACACAAATGCATTTATTAGTGGGATCCATTCCAGGATGGGCAACAATGACTGTTTTGTTGCTATGAGGTGTTTCTGGGAACTTTCCTTTATTCCTGGTTGGATTTGTGTTGCATTTTGGTTTCATTCTGGTATTTTTTATTACACAGACTCCTCTCCAGGATGTTCCTACAGCAGAGCATTGCATTATGCCCCATTCCAGCAATCAGATCAGTGCATGCAGATCTCAGCCCATGCAGTGTCTCGCTCTCTCCAGAGGTCTCAGGCCAAGGATCCAGCTGCAGGACTGGGACCTCAACTGTGAGCTCCAAAATCCATGCACCAAGCTGGGACTCAGTGTTTACAAGGCAATCCCTTTCCTCTTTGGGTTTGGCTGGTTTTATATGTTCAATAATCCCTCATCCTTTTTTTTCTCCTTACCTCATCTTTTATATTAAATCGTGACGGTTCTTGTCTGCTTCGGTTTGACCTCCTAACCCCATAAACATCAGGATATTCTTCCCACATCTGCAAAATAAACAGACCATCAGAAGGCCTGCTTCACCCCAATTACTTTTGACATTTTAGAGAAGTTTGATGGTGGTTTAAAAAAAAATCAACAAAAAACCATTAGGGAATTAGCAACCAGCAGATGGACAGTTTAAAAAACTGGCTGAAAAAGATTATTATTATTATTATTATTTTGGGATATTTGACACCTATCTAAAGCAGCATGTCTTTATCTCAGTGTTATTTTTACAGTGGTCCATCTTTCCACTGAGGCACAAATCACTCTCCAGCTCGCTCAGGCTGAAGGACAGAGTGTTGAGGTAACCAGCCCTCTGCAGCACTGGTGCCAAAGGAATGGAGGCAACACCTTGGACGTGGAAGGAACAGACCTACCAACTCAACAGGGCAATTCTCTGTCACTAACAGCTTCTAGCACAATTCCTTTCCTGGTGGAATGCCCCACCAGCTGCCTGGAGACACTGCCAGCAGCAGCTTCAAAGGTGAATTCTGTGGCCCAATCTGGATGGGAAATGGAGCAGGATGCCCTGTCCTTTGGCAAGGCAAGGCAGTGGCTGCTGGTTCCTCTCCTGAATGCACTGATGGCAATGTGGTTTGGCAGTGCAGGACACATGGATGTGCAGAGGTGACTGCTGGGAATGGCTGTGCTCTTTGCTGTAAAACGAGGCCCTCACCAGTTCAATACACTGTGTGTAAGAGCATGCAACTGTTCTTGTGGATGAGCAGAAGGAGACACAAAAATGGAAGCCCTGAGTGGGATGAATGCAGAGCTGTGCTGGCGACACAGGAGTTACAGGGCAGACACAAACCACTACCATGTCCCTCAAAATCCTACACCAGAAATTCTCCTCTCCCTTTAGTTCTCTGTATCTGTTGATTTCCTTCTGATTCTCTCTCCCTCCAGTCCTCAAATATCTCTGCAAGCCACTGGCAGGGAAAGGAAATCAAAACACGCTTCCAGATGCAGCAGTGATTGGGACTGAGAGCGTGATGGATACAAGGCTGCAGCCCAGCAATTTTTCTGCCTGTTGAAGGAATAATGGCATAAGGGACAAACTGTGACAGTGTGTATCTGTTGAGCATGCAAGTACTGAGTTACATTCTCCTGAAAGAGTAAACCCTTAAATTTAATGCTCCCCAAACCATCTGAAGAACTTGTCTTTTCATCTATTAAATGGCATGGGTTTTGAATGTAGGAGCAACTTCCATGACAAATCTTAATAGCACTTAACAGAGATTAACCTCACCTTCATGGGTGTATCTAGACAAATACTAAATAAACAATAATATAGTAATTAATTGCATTGGTTATTCAAGGGGAAGAGGTATCAACATGCCTAGGTTAGATTTAGCTAAGGAAGACACCCATTAACAGAGAAATTAAGGAAGGGAGAGGCTTTCTTATTAGAGGGTGTCCTGACCTTTTCATGTTTCATCCATGCTAATTATCACCCTGTGTATGGATGAGCTTCCTCACAGAATAATGTTACCATTTATTGTTAGGGACATGCTCTTAGAATCCTTCAGAGGGAGAGAAGACTTTGGTGCTCATTTATCAACAATAAACCACAAATTTTAGTATGGTGTTATCACAAGTGCCTTATAAACTCATCCTTCCTTGCCAGTCTGAACACTGGAGGATTTAGCCATGACCTGAGCCAGCAGCCTGGAGCTTTGTGGAAGAGAGAAGCTGGTAACAAAATCCTTCACTTCTCCCTGGCAGGTCCGTGGGGAGCACAGGCTGGAAGCCCTGTCCTTCCTCCTTAATCCTTTACACACACAGCACCTTTCTCCATAACACTCACAGGATCAAGCTGTGCCCAGTGCAACCCACGGCTAACAATAACAGGACAGTTACACACCACAAACAAACAAACAAAGCTGACCTAACCAGAATTTTCTCCTTCCAAGTGAACTCAGTTCACTGAGTTCCTTCCTGTCTCCAAATGGTGTTTGGGCTCCTCTTTCTCACCTCACACACACTGTGTTACTCAGGTGCCTCTCTCCCTCAGGTAGAGCAGGTACCTGAGGTGCAGCTTCTGCCCTGGGGTGTGCAGAGGGATACCACGTGCAGTAACAACCACAATCCCTTTTCCTGCTGGACAGCAAGTGGAGGGAAAATGAGGCTATCTGAGAGGTATTCCCAGCTAGGAAGGAGCTAGGAAGCTGCAGGGAAAAAAAAAACCCACAACAAAAAACCAGTTCTTGATTTAATAAATAATGAAAGTTAAATAGATTTTTTCATTCTTCCTCTTTTTTTATTTTTTTCTATTATTTTTTGAGAGGAAGAGTGATGTAAAAAACCCCAAAGTCATTCAAACTTCAAACTCTAGACAAACCTTCTTCCTGATTATTTATCACATGGGGAGCCTTTACTACTTCTGAGGGAGAGACAGGAGAGAGGAGTGGAAAGACGGAGGGAGAGGATGAAATGACAGGATCATGTACTGATGACAGGCACCTGCCCCTCACTGGCACCAGTCACCATCCACTTGGTGCCCCAGAGGTTGTTCCACAAACACAGCAGCTCCTGCTCTCAAGGGGGACACCAGCAGGGCTCCAGACCAAGCAGCCCCTGGGGACACTGGAGGTCAGAGGCTGCTTGGTCCACGTGCAAAGTTGGGCACAGCTTCCCTGAGGTCCTGCTGTCTGACCTTCCGTGCTGGGTACAGGAGTAACGTGTCTGTGCAGAGCAGCAGGGGTAATACCTTTTTAACATCTGCTATCCTTTCCTTCTTAGAGGCTGGCTTTTCTTTGGTTTCAGGAGGGGTCTGTTGGGATTTGGAACCCGTTGATTCACTTTCAGATTCAGACTGACTCTCAGAGGACTCGGAGCTGCTGTTTGACTCGCTGCCCTGCTCGCTTTCAGACTGGCTTGCAGAGTCAGAGCCAGAGGCTTCTTCGGATGCCGAGTGACTAATGGTAGAGAAAGAAGAGGTTACATTTTAACTGCACTGACACAGTTGTGAAATACTCAGCGAGCAAACCTGTGACACATCCGAGCCACAACAACAGGCTTGGAAAAGCCTGAATGCAAGTGTGGACCCTGCCGCCCCAAACACCCCACACTGGCATTCTGCAGCAGAGGCAACTCCTTCCCAGGACTGGCAATGAACACGGCTGAGAGTGCAGCCCCAAAAATCCCTGTCCAGGATCTCCTGCTCATCACCAGAACAAAAGCAGGGGTGGTAGGTGAAGAGGAGCATTAGCAGTACCAGCAGCACAGGTGATTCTGGGAGGATCTGGAGCGAGGAAGAGTCAGGTACAGAGGGAGCTGCAGCATCCAGAGACCATCCTGCTGTATTAAAAATAAACAGTTGCTCCAGCACAGCTCTCCACTGTATCCTAATGTGGCCAGTGGTTCAAAATAAATCTGATACACACTTTCTGGAAGAGGCCAGTATCAAACAGTATACCCATAACACCGTGAATGATGTTAAATATCATGTTTTTTGCAGAAAGAATGAATTCAGCAACAGGGCAGAAGAAAGAAGTTTATAAGTGCTTGTGGCTGGAGCAGCTCCTCTTTAAAGGATTACACCGGTGCTGTGCAGACTGCATTTCTTGAGCCAATAAAGGGAGAGCAGATAACTTAGCAGGTGGGGTTACCTTTTTTTTTTTCTCTTAGTATCTTTATATAAACATGGGATAACACACAGAGTATCCCCTTAAGTAAAGGCTCCTCAACAAAACAGTGAGAGCCCAAATTATTTTAGGCAGCCAAAATATTCCAATACCTTTGCCCAATCACTCCCAACATACGTATTTTTTATTTTAAGATCTAAAAAAGCAAACTGAAATCTCAGTACACCTTATCAGACATGTGCTGGCAAGGCAACATTCAAACCCCACTGCCACAAACAAAAACACAGTGACAGGGATGCTCCAAACTTTGGGAACAAGGAGCTCCCCTTTCCCAGCCAGCTCTCCACTGGCAGCCAGATGTGTTTATGATATTTAAGGTTTCATTACGTAACAACACTATGAAAAAAAGAGACGGGAAAACCTCGCAGAAGGATTAAACTATTTTTTTTATTTTTTAAATTTTTTTACTTTTGAACAAAGGTAACAAGGCACATCAAAGGCTTTGCTCAGATTTCACGATTCAAGGAAGAAATAATACAATGAGAAAAAAAAAAAGAAAAAACAGAACAAAACCACACCAACAATAACCCAAAGCAAAAAACCCAAATGTACATTTAGATCCGAGCGCGCAGGGCCCCGCGGCTGAGGGCCGGGAGCGGGCAGGGGGCAGCACCCGCCGCCCTCAGGCGCCGCCGCCGCCGCCATTTCGCGGCCGCCCCTCCGCCGCCATCTTGAGACCGCGGGGCCCTGCCCGATCCCCAGCACCGATCCCCGGCATGGATCCCCACCATCGATCCCCGGCATCGATCCCCGCCACGGATCCCCGGCACTGCCCCGGGGAAGGGGAACCGCGGGCAGCGCGGCCCTCCGAGCCTGAGGGGACACAAACGCAGCCCCTTCCGCAAGGGGAGGGGGCCGCCATCACCCGCGGCTGCTGTTTGACTGTCCCAGCCTGGTTTGAGGGAACGGGGTTATCGCATTGAGCCCTGCAAGCAGGGCTGGAAATTCAGGTTGAGCCGCGGCCATGCCCGGTCCCTCCTGCCTGTCCCTGTCCATGGATGGAGGTTATCCACAGGCACAGCCCCATGCACAATGTCCCACTACACCCCTTGTTCTGCGCCCCTTGTCCACCACAGCCCTCCACTGCCACTGCCGTGACCTGTGGTGGTGCCAACAACCATAACCCGTGGTGGTGCCACACACATGACCCGTGGTAGTGCCATGGCCATAACCTATGGGACCACACCCGTAATCCATGGTGGTGCCACACGGCTCCTGGGAATGGCTCTCCAGCAGCTCTGGGGACAGATGTGTCCATGGGCAGGGCTCGGCAGGACACCCATCCCGCTGGGCCCCACAGAGGAACGGGATCTGGAGGCTCTGCTGTCACCACGGTAAGTGACAACATCAGGCTCTGCTTGAGGCCTGTTGGCGTCCCGTGTCCCACAGGGATGCACAGAAGACACTTTTTCCTTCAATCAGATATCTGAGCAATAGCTGGAAGGAATTTTAACAGCCCAGACAAGGCTGAGGCCAGACAGCTCTGACAGTATTTGTTTAGAGGCAGAACAGTAATTAGTGTCCTCCTGCTCTGGAGCTCTTTGTTCCTCAAAGCCCTAAGCTTTATTTCACAAGGACACAGGCTCTCTGCACATCAATAGCCATAATTCATGTGCTTTATCCACAACATTGTCTGAACACTGTAATTCTTTATTTCAGGCTGTGAACTGTGTCATCTGAAAAGAGGGAGACTTCTCTGGTGACAGACACATCTGTATGTGCAGGTATTTGCCTGCACACCTGCTTCCCCTACTAAGGAAAGAAACATAAATGAGAAGTGGTTATGTCCTTTGGAAGGCTGTTGCAAGTAATTTATTTTTTTTAATGAACAACCTGTTATCGAGGCAGAGTATGTGTTTGTCTTTTCTATGCTGATCAGATAAAAAAGATAACTGAAAGGCCTATTTTCATAAAATAATTCTTTTGAACTGTCACTGGGACAATCAGGAAGCATTTCTACCTGCCAACAGAATGTATTAGCAACATTAGATGTCAAATCAGGCCTAACACTGTATATACCTGGAGACCTAAGTCCTCTTTTTAGAAGTTATTTTTGGAATTTGTCCTGGTTTAATGCCCTTGAGATAGCATCCAAACACGACCTACTTTCAATTATTTCAATAATTGAAATTATTGAAATTTCAATTAAACTATAAGTGAGGGATAAACTACAATTAATTGTCTCTAAAATCACAATTCACCCAGACCACGCTCCTCCAAAAACACCCAGGAACATCAAAAGAAAGCAACAGATGGATCACTGGTAACTTCCTTGAAGTGAGGAACTCCTAAAAAAAAGTTGAGATCTGCAAAGACTCAGCCAAATATATTCCTCTGGTTTCTAAGAAATACTTCAGGCTGTAAGTCTGTTTTAATTAAGAGCCTGCTCCTGACTTGAGGGAGAGCAAAACTAAATCATTCCTTACCAAGAAGGACATGTTCCTTCCAAGAAATAAGTAGCTGAAAGGCAGTGATAAGACCCTTTACAGTGAGGCATCTGAGTTTAAAATGCAATTACCACGTGCATGAAGCCTCCTGACTTTGCATTTAATACTTCATATATGACTTCCTTTTATAGGGGATTATCTTGGCAAACAGCAAATCATTTTATAAGCACTCAGTAAGAACAAACAGTAGATATGCCTCCAGAAGGTGTGAGACAGCTGAGAAAATGACCCCAATATGCATTTGTGAAACCAAGAACTGACTGGGGAATGGCTCTAACTGGGACCATTCTACCCCAGTGTTTAAAATGTGGCTTTTGAGGGACAGAACTTGAATTCAGACGGGGGAATAAAGGAGGATTAATAACCCAAGACCCTCCCACAAGCAAAGCTCCTGCCAGCTTTAAGAACTGTTGTGAATGTTTTGAATCTAAACAAGTTTGAATCCAAACAGCAACATTCCACTGGGCTTCGCAAGCTCTGCGGGGACTCGGCACCAGCAAAACCGTGAAGGCTGGGGAAGGACCTTGGCAGATTATCCCATGGTTGGATAACATCAGGGGCTGGATGGCACCGTTACATGAACTCGTGTGGGTAACTGAGAGCCAGGTGCACATCGCGGCTCACTGACACCGACACGCCGCGGGCAGGGGGCTGGGACACAGCCCCTCCCCGCTCCGTCCCTCCTCACCCTCACCCATCGTCCCAGCGCTGGCTGGACGCGCCGGGATTCCTGGTAACATACCTGCAATAGCCCAGAGGAACAGCAGCTCAGCGCCCAGCCTGAGCCTTTACAGTGACCAGGAACAGTGGAAATAAACTGCGCTTGGCACAGAGGGGACAACAAAACAATAGCTTGGATTCAGTGATCTCAGGGGTCTTTTCCAATGTAACAGATCCTGAGAAGGGGGTCCTGAGCAGCCCAGGGCTGCATGCAGCTGCTGGGTCAGCCCAAGTCCATGCCCTGTCCCCACAACCCCACTGGCCTCGGCAGGACCACGGCAGGATCCAGCCAGGGGTGCCTGGCAGAGCCAACCCTACCTGAGAGGAACTCCTGGGCCCCCACAGCTCTTCAGCTCAGGCTGCCAGCTGCTCCAAGCCTGAACCAACCTGAGATCTACTCCAAAGAACACAGCAACAAAGCCAGTGCAGGCAGCCAACTTAAAATTATTTAAACAGGTCTGTCCTCCTAAAGTGACCTGCACAAACTGTGGGACACACAAGCACAGTGACAAACCACAGAAAGGGCAAACACACCGACTGAGATCTGAGATGAGGGCTGGGCTGCTGTTAAACATTTCCTTTGAATGTCTGATCTATAAATGTGATGTTCCTTATGATGAAGAGAAACTATTTACAAGAGTATATAGTGATAGGACACAGGGGAATGGCTTCAAAGGAAGTAGGTTCAGATTAAATATTGGGAAAAAAATCATTACTGTGAGCCTGCTGAGGCACAGGAGCAGGTTTGTGAATGCTCCATTCCCTGCAAGCATTCAAGGCAGGTTGGATGGGGCTCTGAGCAACCTGGTCTAGGGGAATGTGTCCCTGCCTAAAGCAGAGAGGTTGGAATGAGATGATCTTTGAGGTCCCTTGCAACCCAAACCATTCTCTGCTTCTGTATAAACACATATGAAATGTCTACGTGTATTGCAAATACAAACAAGCACCGTCAATGTTGATATGTGCACTCAAGTCACAGGGTAGCTGTAAAAAGGCACTAAACTAAATTTAACCTTTAGGCTAAACAAGCCAGGGGGAGGAACACAAGATGTGTTCTAGCTATAGATCATTGGATAAAGAGAAGATAACATGGGTACCACAGAGGACTGAGCAAATACCACAGTAATCATAGACAAGGCCATACAGACACATGTGCTGACATGGAGTGTGCAGGAGAGCCAAGCGAAGGATGAATTGTGACATTGAAGATAAATTCATTCATTTTTCAGTTCCTCTGATTTTATTCTGAAAGGCTACTAAAAAGTGATTGGTGCTTGCCTGTCTCCCAAGGCAAAGATTTTCTGAGTGGGAAGCCTTGAGAAGGGTCATTCAGTGAAAGAGCTTTTCTCAGTTTATTTCCTGCAGGGAAAAGTAGAAATGGGGGAAAGGAAGGAAGGAAAGGAAATACACCTGCTCCTCTATTCCCCATACCTATGCATGGTACTTTTACACACTGATCTATCTCTGAGCAGGAACTTAAAGTAGAATATCCTAAACACAACCAAGCTCCTCATACTGTTCAGGAGTGAGTCTCAAACAACTCTGAATACTCAAAATATGATTTGCCCAATCGTATTTCCAAGCCAGCTTTAAAAGGGCACAACAAACTCCCACAGTGACAGGGCTGCCCCTCCCAGATTACCAACGTGTTCTTCAAAGAAGCACAAAAATGTTTCCCTAACCTCCCTTTATGATCAGCAACTTTTTTTTTTTTTTTCCTTAAACAGGGATGTGAGAAGTTCTCATGGAGAATCCACACTTCTCCCACCTGTGCCAGCAAACCTGGTCTGCAGTGTTGGGTGTTAATTACATTTACACAGTGCTAGGCACAGCTGGGCCATGGTGCTGCTGTACCAATGGAGGGATTATGCACCCAAGGTATCTATCCAAAATATTCACCTGAACTAGGCTGTGATTTCCAGCCTATTCTGGCCACTGCTACTTACCCCAGCACAGGACTCTCAAATGCCAAAGGCAGAGCTAAATATATCCCTCACTGCTCTGCTGCAGCTCAGCAAAGCACTTTGGGCTATCCTGATACAGACCTTCCAAAAGCTGCTGGGGTTTTTTCTCCACTCCGAAGACACTGTTGTGCTTGCATAAGCAAGCAAAAGGAGCAATTCATTCATGATGGGGAGAGCTGGCTCTCTAGCTCTCTGATCTTTAAGCCAGAGGCTGAAAAGGCTTGGGATGTTTAGTGGGAAAAGAGTTAAAAAAAAGAAGAAAACCAACAGAGGGACAAAAGGAGTCAAAACCTGTCTGGTTGATTAAGGAGTGCCATTGATAATCTCCAAGGCAGCATCCTTCCCTTTCCCTGCACGGAAAGGGGAGAACAATTGCAGTTCTCAGGGTTTGAAAGGGCCCATCTCTCCCTCCCCGGGAGGCAGGGAAGCGTTTCCGGGCTCCACGTCCCACACCAGCGGGAGGAACCCCGCTGGCTCCTGGCAGCTCCCAGCTCCTGCTCACCCCAGCCAAGGAGAGGAGCAGGAGCCGGGGGTCACACCTTGCTCAGACAGCGGGCAGGGCTGTCCCTGTGCCCTCCGCCGTTCCAGTTCCAGCCACCGCTGTGCCGTGTCCCGCCGGGGACAGCCAGGCTGAAGCTCAGTGGCAGCACAAAGGGGACTCTGCACACAGGTGCGGCCCATTGGCAGAGGACGTGTGGATGCATAAGGGGGCTGGAGGGTGCACATAAAATTAGTACAGGAAAGTGGGGGCTTTTTGTCTCTAAACATCTGTAAACTTCCTTTTAAAACCTCTCAAAGACATGCAGTGTATATGGAAATTAAGGACCCAAACCCCATTAACAGGAACGTGATGGTGCAAAAATTCCTTTATGGTTCCAAGTGATCTGCAGTTCAGAAAAAGGGAGTCTGATCTGGCCTGAGTGGGTTATTCCAAGTGACTCTTAAAAGCTGTTCTTAACCAAGAGATTTAAGGCTCATCACCAAGCCTAAGTTTTACAGACAGCACATGGCATTCAAATCTCAACTGGTCACAACCTTGTAGCGAAGCACAGAGATTCCTCCACATGAGAGAGATGCAAACAACTCCTATAATTAACGTATTAGCAATTCTATTAAGTCATCTATACCTAACAAGAACACTTGCAAGAAACATAAATAGTTGCAACGCGGTTTTTTCCTAAGGCGTCGGGTGTTCTGGAGTCAGTGGATTCTTGACATTGCAACACCTTTGTTCATAGCTGGGGTAAAGGTTGGTGAGCAATGAAGTGTTAAGCATCGCATCCCAGGCTGTGGAGCTTGGCAGACACTCGCACTGAGCCCTGCCAAGATCAAACGCCATGCCAGCACTTCCAGCACAGTACCAGAAAGGAATCTGAGATCACTGTTAAAAACTTTTTAATTTTTAACCCTTATTAGTCAAGGTCAGAAAAGCACATGTAGAACAGGCTGAGCCCACAGGTAAATATAAAGGAAGGTGGAGATTGAAAGTTATAATTTAGCAGTAGTGCTACACAAGCTGTAATGTAAAATGAGCTGCTGCATATTTGGAAAGACTCAGCAATATTTGGCTCATTATATCCAAATGATACTCTCTGCTCTAAGAAAGTGAGGCATTAACAGTGTGACAGACTTAGAAAAGCTTCACTGAAAGTCACTAGGGGTCAACTTTTCCTCTGGGCTTTTATTCTTACATTTCAACGCTCCTCTATGGGATGTGAAGGTGGGCTTTGCATACACACCAGCACCTCCTGAAAGAGCATCTTCACACGTCTTTTAATAAAAGCACACCAGAAAGGCTGATGTAAGACACCATGTCAGTAGAACAGCACATCCTTTGCTAGAAGGCTGCTTCTATCTAATTATGGTAATCCAAGCCATCCCCTCCCCCAATGCTGTGCTGTTTGTATTTATTTTCCTTGAAGGAGAGGAGAGATAAAGCAGAACAGCTTTCTCCAGCCATTATCAGCTCCTTCCTGAGCTGGATTTCAGTTAGGGGCAAGGAGAGATTTAGAAGCCTTTTCCATCTGCAGAATTTAGCAGCCTAAGTCCTGCTGGGACTGTTGTGTGCATGAAACAGTGGATACACCTCCAGGTTGTGTATCAGGAGATGCAATTACAGCATAAGCTGCCAAACCCACCCAAAGTAGGTTCACTTGGGTTGTCTCGAGTTCAAAAGCAGCCAGTCCATGGCATTGGGAGCTTCAGTTCAGTCCCTAGACTCCTGCTCGCTGTCTCAGGTGTTTCTGCATCTGCCACTGGTACCCTCACCTGCTCCTCAAAGCCAGCACTAATAAACCTGAATTAGGAGATGTTCCAGTATAAAAATTCCTCAGAGACAAGTCTGTAACCTACTAATGCTATGAGCAACTTTCTGAGAGGTGAAGCATGAAAACAAAGACAGGAATTGGTTTATCCCCATACTGAGTTGGAGAGATTAAAATGAAACATGGGTGCCTTCCTGGCCCTCCTTCCGAGCCCTGTCAAAGCTACCAGTGGCAGCGTTTGAAGGCATCAGTGTGGTTAGGGAATCCTGAGGCACATGTTCTCAGAAATGCCACCAGGGAGCTGGGCTCCAGCGCTGGAGGAAGTGGGGGAAGGTGCAGATAAGAGCAACTGTTGCCCTGAGAGTGCAGCAGGTGAAACAACCCCACGGAAAGGGGAAAAGGCTCCATCCAATCTGCGATCTGAGCCACGTCACCTTCCCTGGCTGAAGGCACTCCTGGAGTTGGAACACGCCTGCACACACGTGCACTCAGCCATGGCAACGCCCCTGCCCCAGCACAGAAACTGGGTTACAGAATCACCCAGGCGAGCTCTTCATTCCCGTTTTCCAGTTTTTATTCAGCAAAAGTCATGCATTCTAGAGAATCTAAACGAGAAATTAGCTTAAGATGTTTAACTAAAAAAAGAACAATCCAGAAGACAATGAATTACAGCTAAATGTAGCTTCTTGCAGTTGGTGAGCCCTTTTTATAGCACTGTATATACTGTATCCACCTCTGGCAGCAATCACAAAGCAGAGAGCAGAGGAGTTGAAAGCCTCAGGATTGTGCATGCGTAATTAGGTGAGACATTTCCTTCACGAGGGTAATGTGAAACAGAAGTAACAAAGCAAAACAAGAACAATCTCCTTTGTGCTGCACTCAGATTACATCATGATTCATATGAATTCCTTGCACATTATTCCTTTTGTGTCCAGCACTGATCAAGCATTTTTCCTTTTCAAAAAAAGCTCGGGACAGTTTCATAAAGGGTTAAAGCTTAGAAAGGGAGGGAGAAAAAAAGTCCCTGTTCAAGAATGCAGCAGTGCAAATGAAACTGAAAGCCTCGGCACATGCACACGGCCACAACAGCTAAAAAATAACTCATCTTCTGGATAAAAACACGAAACCCATAGTTTGAGGCATTTTAACAAGTGTGTTCAGTGTTTCTACTCAGCTGTAAAAAAATCAGTTGCAAAATGCACAGTGAAAGCAAACATGCACAGTGAAAGCAAACAGTGAATCTTGGTGATTTAAGGATACCGAAACCTGTACTTCTTAAAAAAAAAGTTAAAGAAAAAAGGGAACGAAAAGGTCAGTTGTTCCGGGAATACTACGGCATTCTACAATTCCCTTTGAAGTNAATAAAAACGGGAAAAAAATCCGTAGCAAAAATAGCCCTGCTCCTTTTCAAGCGAGTTCTGAAGAGGCTGCACGAGTGGAACGCGGGCCCGGCCTGCGGGCCCGGCAGCCCCCGGGCCGGCCCTGCCGCGCTCNCGGCCCCACCGCCGCCCCGGCCGCACCGGGCTGCCCCCGCTGCCGGCGCCGCGCACCGGGGGCCATTCGTGCTGAACGGGATCGCTTCCCTCCGCTCCCGCCCCCCGCCAAACGCCGGCTCATGTGCGCCGGCATCTCCATAAAATGGCTGCCACGTCAGGCGAGGGTGTTGTGCTGCGCAAAGCCCTGCGATGGGAGGTGGCTGCTGAGCAAAACCACGCCATTTCAGACCTCGGAGCTCCAGCTCTGCACAGAAAACCGCCTGCGAGCTAACCCACCGCAACCTATTTTTCCCCCAAAAAATATGTTTTAATGCTAGAGAAGCGCAGATGGATACAGACACAAGGGCTTGTCCAGCTCAAACCGTTCCCACGCCGGGTATTTCAGGGGTGGGAAAGCAACTGCAACAGATACAGGCCAAGGGAAAGGAAAACTATGTATCCCCTCCTGTTACTTGCTATCCCGGCTAAACTCGCTCCTGGGCTGCACTTCCCAGGAGGGCCGACCATGGATGTACCTTCACACCACTGCCTTTCAGACACGCAGCACTGAAGATGTGAAAATACAGCAGCTTGTGTTCAATTACTCATGCAAATCACAGGTGGGGTCAGCAGGAAGTGCAGCAGACCCAGAGCAACTTTTATCTTGTTGGGCAAAGTTGCATGAAATCACTCAGCTCCAAGTTTGATTTAAAGCACAAATGACAGGTGTAGCTGGGCACCTGGGAAAGGCAGGAGTACAACCCTCAGCTTACAAACTGCAAAGAGTTAACACCATCTCTCTCCCCAAGAATAGTCATCTTCTTTGGGACAATTCTCAGGCTTTTTTGTTTATTCTGCACAGGTCTTTGTGTTTCCTTAGAACTGGAAAGGTGGGAGTCCATTCCTCAGTTAGGGCACTAGCGTGGTGTGCAAGAACTGTATTTCCTTGCACACCAACACCTTTCTCAGCCCAGGTGAATGGCACCGGCCACATCCATCTCCTCCACCCCCAGGGCTCCCACCAGGACTGTGCAACTTCCATGCTCAGGTACTTCCAGGGATGCCAAGCTGGTCTCAGCAGCACGTGAAGTGCAGACACCTCGGTGCATTTCTGGGTTACAATAAAGCAAAGCAGTGGCTTTACTTCCTAGAAATCATTTCCCCTGCTTCAGGTCAACCTCAGGAAGTAAAGCCCATTCTGACATTGAGCTGACTCACAGCTCACAAATAAGCTCAACACGGTTGGCTTGCAAATATCCTGTGCTCGATTGTTCCCACACTTCAGGTGTGTTGGTGTCACACACAGCAGGTTTATTTAGAGAAAAAAAAAAAAAAAAGATGAAGGGGAGAAGGGTACCCTTAGACAACAGGTGTTAAATGTAAATGGATCAATTATGATAAATAATCTTTCAACGAAAACACCAAAAGCACACGAGGCACTATGTAAATCTCACACCCCCTAAGGACAAAACCCCCTGTGGGACTCCTATATGGCTCAGATATTAGCTCCTACTCCTTTCCAACACTGATAAAATACTTTCAATTTCCTCAACAAATTATATGTCTATTGCTGCTCTTGTTGACACTCTCCAATTCAAAAAACCATTAAAATTTATATAATCTGAAAAGTAATTTTTACGAACTGTGACTCTTTACATAATATTTTGTGTGCAGCATTTACAGTAAAAAAAGCTCAGTATGAAAATCTGATGTGTTTTCAAATTGATTAGAAAAGCTCTGTTTAAGTACTTCAACAATCCCTGAGGCTAATTGAGTTATTAATAATTTCGAATTAAACAATCTTACCCATATTTATTTTAGAATTTAAAATTTGACTGCATTTTTAATACACCCAGAACACCATCGAAGTTTATACTGGAATGTTACAGTAATTTGATAATATATATATTCCCACACTATTTCAAGTTTGTGTGCTTAAGGAAGGTTAAATACTGGACATCAAGAGTACTATTCAAACACCTGAACATCACATAGAGCACATGTGATACAACAGACAGTTCAGAGTTCTTTTTTATTAATGTTGGTTAAAAATGCAGGAAGACAACACCAGAGAAAAAGAAACAGGCCAAGATTCGACTGAAATTAACAAAATGCAAAACTCGGTAATATTTACAAACTAAAAACCAAAAATGCATATAGTTTAATTCCCAGTTTTTGGAAGAGCAGACCTTTTAAATACAAAATGAGCGATTTGGTAATTGTACTTCTGCATTACCAGCAAACAAACATTTTCAGTATTTCATACTTTTCCCACATCAAGGTTAAGTTTCTAAAAATCTGTAAAGAATCTCGTTACTTGACAAAAGTAAATAAAAATACTCTGAGCAAAAACACGTTAAACCAAACAAGCAAAACATTTGGTGCCTCTTGTTAACAGTCCCAGTGTATATTTTATGATATAAAATGCCATCACCAGCAGGACAAAGTCTGGTTAAATTGTATAAAAATATTCTAAAATACCTCCACAGAATCAAAGTTCAACAAGCTCAAATAAAATCTGAAGTTAAGAGCTATCCGACAAATAGGCACTTTCCAGTTTATATTTTAAAATAAGCTTTTTTTCATTCATGTAACTTTTTCTTGTGCCTATTTACTATAATTTACTACTACACTAGGCTTCTGTATGGCCCTCAGTTAAAGTTTAGACTTCTGAGATTCTTCAAAGAAAAATTTGCCTTGTATGTAAAATGGTGCAATGCAGCAATGGCTAAACCGACAAGGTCATTTTTCACAGCACAAAAAACCTAAAAACTGAAATTCAAAAGCTGGAAAAACATCACACAGGGGCAAGGGCTGCCCTGAATAAAGGTACAGTACCTTTTGCCTAGGACATGGGCCCTTAAGTCACAACACAAGTTTCAGAAATTGCTACCAAAAAAAATTAGGGTGTGGCATGCTAACAATCTCAAGGTCATTCCTTAAAAAGGAAGCAAAATCAGTAAAATGTTTTCTATTAAGCACCGACAGTAACCCAAGGCTGTCAAAGTAAACAGGGTATTCACAGGTTTTACAANTAGGTCATACCTCGATGCATTGCTGTGGACTGAACCCTCCTCTCCTTGGCTTTTGTCCTTATTTCTCATCATCTTTTTATTCTTAAATATTAAAAGGGGGTCAGGGGTGTCTGTTTGCTTTGAAGTCCTGTGCCCAGGTATTTACTGTCAAAAGTTGAAAGAAAGGTAAGGTCCCAGTTCGTTTCACTGGCTTTCATTATCAGGAACAAAGTCCTGACGCTGCAATGATATTGTTATAACAATACACAGCACTGATCAACACGGCAAACCGGAGATTTAAAACAAATAATCATTTTTACAAGAAAAATCCGAGAATAAACACAGGAGAGGAGCATCCTGCAAACTTTCCCAAAGTAACACTGGATGCAAATAATCTCTGTATCTTATTGCGTCATCTCAATAGAGCACAAATCGGTCGAAAATCAAAGTATTCAAAACGGCAGAAATCTAAAAATTATTATTATTAATTGCTCACCTACCTGATCCATGCACCGCCGCCAGGACCAAGTCGATATTAGTTTCGGGTAGTGGAAAAACATTAGATCCAAAATATTTAGAATTATACCGATAAAATACAAATTTCAGAAAATGAAAAAAAAATATATATATTCTAATCCCAAAAATATGCTGCCGATAAAGCAAAAGAAGCGGTAATTAGTACAAAAATGTCCGGGGGAAAAAGCTCATTAGGAGAGCGCACAAAAATGGAGGTACGCCATGGCTTCTAAGCTGGAAAAACAACGACCTGGGCTCTCTCCACGGCTTCTTCTTTCCAGCAAGGCACGAAAAGGGAGCCCTCAAAAGCTGCTTTTCTGCCCGAAAAAGGTCCGCTCGGCCCCCGATTAGTGCCTAGGAGAGGCAAGGGGCTGTGGGGGCCCCCTGAGGCTGCCTGAAAGTTAGGGAAAGTTGCGTAAAGTGTTGGGGAAGGCACGGAGCTGAGCGCGCTCTCTCTAAGGCACAGCCGCCATCTAGAGCTCCTTCCCAGCTCTGAGCTCTGCCTTTGATTGACACTCTCTACATTTACCCCACAACTCAGGTGATGTACCATAGACCCACCCCTTCATTTCTACCAAAAAAAGAGAGAGCCTCCACCTAAAGGGTGCCTGCTACCCCACAGCCCTGGCTCCTTCCAACTACCCCAGCTCAAGGGGCACCTTAACCCCATGTGGCTCAGACACCCTTTGGAAGCCAGAAAGAAATGGAATTTGTGCCTTTTGTTTTAAAGATTTGCTAAATATTTCAGTGCCTGGGCTAAAATTACTTCCTCCCTGGACAGGAAGTGGTGCTCTTACAAGCCATTTTGAAGGCATGGAAGTGGGAGCTCACAGCCATGCAGGCAGCACCAGCCCACCCTGGGGGTAACCCCACCCAAGGGGCAGCTCTCCCCCAGTTTGGTGGCAGAATCCCCGGCCAAGAGCTCTCCCCTGTGCCCCCAGTGCTGGCAGTGGCAGGGGGGGACAGGAGCATCACCTGCTGCCAAGGCAAGCCCACAGAGCTGAGATTGCCCCGCAGCTCCACAGCGCCTCCCTGGTGGTTCCCCAACAACTCAACTCCAACAATTCCATCAGCTACGCCATGGCACTGCGGAAAAGTCAGCCCAACACCACCAAACTGCTCACTGCTAATGCACTTTCTTAACCCATTCATGGTCATTAACACATTTTAACACAATAAATTTATTTTAAAGCTGCACAATAGCCAAGCTGCAGAACTGCAAATCAATCAACACGCATCGCCAACACAACATCCTGGAATTGAGAGGATGTATCACCAAGGGAATGGAGGTGATCCAAGCATCCCTTGACCACTTGATTCTGACTACCAAGTTGTCTTCCACAACCAAAAACGACCCCTTAAAGCACAAGGACATCCTGCATATTCATAAGCATCACAACAAGACAGAGCCATCAGCCACTGGAGGACAAAGGGGCAATGGTCTACTTTGGGGTCCTATGGGAACATCCAGGGCACAGCATCCCAACAGCCCAAAAACCATTGGCTTCCACCAGTAGAACCAATACCATCCCCTTCAATTCCTCCACAGATCTGCCATCAATCTCCTACAACCATCCATCCTCTTTCCACAAGGGGTTTCATTAGGAACTCTCCAATGCCACACGCCATTTTAAAAAATTCCACTTTACCAATTATTCACAGAAGACTCCTTGCACCTCCATTGCAAGGACTAAAAAAACCACAATGCAAGACCATTCCAAGAATTTTCTGGTAACACTAAGGAAATCCACTCATTTGAATGAGAAACCCTCCAGGTTGGTCCCAGCTCCACCATAAAAACAACATGGCAAAACCAAACTAGGGCAAGCATGTACCACCAAAATGGCTGGATGGAACAGGGATGAGCAACTCATCATGGCAAAAATGGGTATTTCCGAAAAAGTCTGAGCAAGGCAAATGGTTAAACAAAGACAATGAGCACCATTTTGTCTGGGTATTCACAGATAATTTCAAGGTTATCTCAGCACCAGGTTTATCATCATCTTGGCCCTCCAGCACAAAACAAAGACAACTCTGAGTTTCAGGTGAAACATATAGCGAAGAAATGCCTACAGTTAAATTATCAGATCCACTAGAAACCTGTAACGAAATCATGACTTTCAATATCAGAACCATTTAAAAATTAATTTGCAAAGGTTAATATGTCATCTGTAACAATATCAAAAATAACTCATTTTTTTCTCACCAAACACATGGCACAGTACTGAGACACTAAGGCTACATGCAAGAGCAGTGAAGCAGATTGGACACTTGCACAGAACAATTTTAAGACCAACGAGACTGTTCAGGAAGTCTGTAGTCCAGGAAATCTGTTTAAAAGTTTCTGTACTCACACACAACCCAAGAACATACCTAAAAAAGTTACACAAAACATTCAAGTAACTCCTTTATTATTGTATTTTCTCAGCCTTCAATTGGTATCAATTTGATCTTAAAATAACTTCACAAAGTTCAGCAGCAGTGCCCTGACAATAGGCCAAGGACTGAAAACCCCTCATATTAAGCACCTGAATGAACAAGCCAGAGAATAAAAATTCATTGGAAGTCATGGCAAAGTGAACATAATTTGCAAATGAAAACCACATTTGGTATCAAGTATAGCACAAAATTTTACCTTGCCTTCAGTACTTAGCTAAAATATTTCTCAGTTTAATAGCAACCAAAAAAATGTAACCTACTTCAATATCAACACAATAAAAAATATTCAGCCAGAAAGGACAAACACAAAGGATGAAATAAACCAAAACCTTTTATTTAAAGTCACTTTATAAATTACATTTTCTCAAAAGGGGTACCAACAGATCTTTTACCAAATTAATTTGCCTGTCATGCAAACACAACCCAAAAGAACAATTTTGCCACCCAGTCCTCAAACAGATCCATCACTGGATAGTCATGGATTAATTCAAAGGCAAAGTCCATTTTGATAGGATGATCACAACCCAGATCTTCTCTGGTTTAATAACATGAGAGTCCACGTTTTAACATTCTTTTCTTGGACAGACATCCCAGCACTCATGCATTAGTCCATTTCCTCAACCTCTCAATCCCCAGTGGAACTGCCATCTTGGTGTCTCATTCGTAGACTCCTTTTGACACTCTTCATCTGAATGGATTCTTTATGAAAAATTAGAAGAAAAATGCTGTTGGAATACACATTATTGCTTTAAACTAAGACATTCAACTACTGTACCCTGAAGATCATTTAAACAAGTAACTGATGCTTCATTCCATGCTACACATTCCACAATACATCTACTTGTATCAGAAACAATGTCAAATAATCAATTCAAGAATCAAAAATAGAAAGTTTAACCAAAACTATAAAAGAAAAAAAGAGAGAAATTATTAGAAGCCCAAGAACCCTTTCAGGATCCATTAATTCCATTTGAAATTTCTTCACAGTATTAAACCACTAGAGAAATCTGTGGTGAGAAATCTAAGAAATGTGCTCTTGCAACCATTTTCATTGCACTGGCCCATCCCATGAAGCTGACACTGCTCAGTAGAACACCAAGTTTCTTGTAACGAGCCAAAATTCCCCAGTACTGTTCAAGCTCCTTTCTTCAAAGACACAGATCCATCAAAACCAATGAAAACTGGTTTCTTATAGACAGATGGTGACTGGACACAAGACATTTCACCATCTAAACCCAGTTTTCCAGCTCATGGAAGATGTACAGTGCAGCAGCAAACACACTCAGAAGCAAATGGAATGACTGGTTTGGTTACTGGTGGGAAAGGACACATGAGAAATCAGATGAAAGTGGTCACAAAGTCACACTCCTGAGCCATATTCCAACTGTACTCATCATGGAACAGCAACCAAGCCCACAGGTCAGTGACAGAGCAAACTGAGCAAACAATGGATAAATGCAAACCCAATGTTCCCATCTTCTTCCAAGAAATGTATGCTCCATTTACGTCAAGTAAAACCTTACTCCTCCCTCACATGCAAAACTCAGGTACAGGAAGTTGCTAAGTGTTAAGAGCATCATTTTGAAACCAATGTTAACTGTAGGCTGACATGCAAAAAGGGTTTTAAAATGTCTTCATGGTTTTGAGTATCTGCACTCCAACGTTCATTTATTTCTTTGAATATGTACAGGTTTAACCTCACTTCAGTCTGAAAGCCAACCACAGCACCACTCTGCTCCCTGCTAATCCTGGGCACATTCTGACAAGGGCTGCAGAAATTGCCCACAGCCCAGCAAAAACCCGTGGGGCCATCTAGTGGTGTCTGCCTCGGCATCCCAGCTTCCCCAGTGGCACCTCAAAATAACCAGTGACAGCAAAGCAAAGAGCACTGGGAGCAGTGCAACAAACCCCAGCTGGACTTTCACAGGTACCCACGTGTCCTGTTTGATGTTGTTCCACAGACTTCCTTGTTTGAAATACAATGGGAAAGTACTGCACATGGAAGTGGAATATGGGATCTGGCAATTTCACTTTGCACTGTGAAACGTGCATGGCTGCAGAGGATTCAACCCCAGGACATTCATGTTTTCAGAAACAGAACTTTCAAGTTTAAAGAAATTATCTGTTTCAAACATTCAACTCATCCTCAGTTAAGATAACATATTAAATATTTTGATATTAAATATTTTGAAAGGTGTTTTTCCCTCACACTAAGCTGCTTTTGGGGTTGCTTTGTTTTTTTTTCCTGTCCTCACTAAACTAATTTCAAATCTATTTAAGCGTTTAAAGAAGAATTAAAATTTTGAGTATTTTTTCATGTTAATGAGTTAAATGAAGTATCAAAATATGAAAAAAACCACCACAAAGTTGTCCATCATTGTCACAATCAAACAGTCTCAGAAGTACTAACGTGTACAGTGGAAACCCCATAAATAAGACCATTAAAATAATTTTTAGTTATTTTTTAGTAAGCTTAACATATAGAAATCTAATTACTGACATCAACTTTCCCCATCTCTAAGAAAGGTAATTTAGCTATATATTAGTCACCCTTAAAAGGCTCTTTCCAGTTGGGTCAGGCCTCAGATACAGGACCTGCCAAAAGCAATTTTAGGGCAAATTTCCCCACTAGGTTCACCTGTGTTGGGTTGGACCAAGAGCCTTGCAAGTAACCCCATGATGTTCATCTTAAAACTTTTCTCTAAATCTTGCAAAATAATTAGCAGTAAACACAACTGATGAGGTATTATAATTAAGAACACATTCTTGTTCTCCAAGTTATTATACATCAAAAAGAAGCCACAGGAATGGCCAAAATATTAATAGCAGCCTCTACACTTGTGAAATTTACATTTGCTTTAGAAGATTTCACAGCATTTGTTTACTTATTAAAGCACATTTTACTAAGAAATTTCAATAATGTTACAAAAATACACTCCTCCATGAAGACATATGCAGTGATCCTACATTTGAGGTAGATACTGAAAAACTCATTTTTTTTCCTAGATGAGATGAGTCTGCCATTCCTTCTGTAAAATCAATTAGGCATCTGCCCATTTTTCAAGCTTCTGCTATCTACGAGTTACTGGTTTGGTTTCCAAGCACTGTATTTTGGTCACCATAAATCTGGGACCTGGGTAGTCCTGTACAGTTTCCTCCAAACCACTGGTTGACACTCCATGCCATCCATTGCCAATCTGCCTAAAGGTTCAAGGCAACAATTACAAAACATCTGAGCTTACAAAGTTTTTCTCTTCAGCTTTTTTTTGCAATTATTTGTTGCTGAATTAAAAGACACAGCAGTAAGAGACATCCCTTATGGCCAAACCCATGGCTTCAGCCATTTCAGGTTCACTGTAACCCTGCATTCTTTAAAGTGTGAGACTGAAGCCCAACAAGTACAACACTCATGCACAGGACACCACCAATACATTTATAAACTATTCCAGAATGAAACCTGAGGCTCAAACTTTTAACAGAGGTGACCTACTTGGGAAAGGGAACTCACTCAACAGAGTGAGCTGCATGGACAGAATGAGGTTCTGAGCAAACCAAACCTCAAGTTCTCCACTTCCAAGTTCATTAAAGAGAGGGGTTATTCTCAACAACACCCCTGGTAATTTTACACTGGAGGACAGAAGTGTCCTTTATTGGCAGCTAAGTCCATTATGTTATTGTCTTTAGCAGAACTAAGTGCTCTGCACAGCCCTGAATCTGCTTTTGCCACCATCAGACATTCCTTAAGCAGAGCAGTAAAAACACTACTCAGGTAGGTTTGGGTATTTTTAGGTAAGAAAGGCTATTTGCCAGACTTGTCAGATTTCAAGGTTAATTCCAGATAAGATGTGGCTTTAAACACAAATTCACTCTTTTGTGGGTATTATTTTAAAATAATAAACTTTATTGCATTTAGCAAAGTATGCCAGCTTTAATAAAGCTCATGGTGTTTTCAAGTATTTTCTCTCTTCTCTTAAAACAAAGAGTTAAAAATAAAAATCAATGCTTCAACTAAATACCATATTAACTAGAGAATTCAACACCAGATCTTTCAAGATCCATCCATTTGAATGCTTTCATAAGTGCTTTCTAAAGCAACTTCTTTTGTAAACAATTATTTCAATTAAGTCCTTTAAGGGTTTCACATTCACCTCTTCCTTTAGGTAAGGACAGTAAACCAGAAATGATGGAAGAATTACTCAGTGTGTAACTGAAAAGCCAAAGCTCTACTCAAAGAGCCAGATCTGATAGTAGTTAACTTACAATCCAATGAAAACAAAAATGCACACAGAAGGATGTAGGAATCACATGAAGATTAATATTCAAATGGAATACGAGTCACATGTTTAGAGATTCCATGCAGGAGACTGAGGCTAGGAAGGCACCAGTGGATAGCACAGGTAGAGTTTTGAGGAATAGCTGGAGAAGAAACATATCAAAAAATATGCTGTTTGACACATCTGCAGGGGGAAAAATAGCTTAGGACTTCTGAAAGAACCACATAATAACACAGATCACAGAAGCAGAAGAGATTAAATAATTATCAAAACTGAGTTTGTGTACAAACATTAGAAACTTAATTCCTCTCAAAGTCCATGAACTCTTTTACTGCATCTTTTTCTACTTCTTTTGCTTCAGGACTGAAAATTCAAGTGCTAAAACTGATCCAAAATGAAATGGACCCAGAAGCAGCAGACCAGACTAACAGAGCCTGGCAAGGTTTGCACTTTACCCCCACATATTCCTGTTCCCTTTCAGAAGGGCTCCACACCACGGAGTGAAGAGAAGCACAGGAGAACAAAACCAGCTTCTCTGCCAGCACCTGAGGCAGTGCAAAGGCATTGGCTGCTGGAGGGCTCTGCTAACAAACACAGCCATGGGACAGTTAAAATTCACTGTCACCTAGCCACTAAAATGAGTGGATTTGAATCTTGCAACATTTTCCCAAGCTATCTGAAACCTAAGGAAGGCCTTGCTCAATCAAGTAGCATGTCAGACTAAAAGAAACTCTCTTAAAGAAAAGCATATATTCCAAAGCACAGTGCTACAGGAATAGAGCTTCCCACAAAGTTTATCCATGTACACAAAATACAATGGATACCCTAACTGACTATGCAGAATCAAGGAGTCTGAATTTTAAGCTGAGAGGAAGACAAAAGGACTTGTGTCTTTCCATAAGCAACTCCCAAAAAAGTAACAAAATGTGCCAGAGACAATAAAAGGTTAAGACCAAATTCATTCTAGTTATGGAAATGGGAAAAAATTCTATCCCTATATTCATCCAGTATAGAACTGAATTAATTTACCTACTCAAGCCTGCCAATTTTATGTTTTGACTATATAATGAATGATTTCAAGTCTATCAGCTAGTATTTTAATTTAAAAAAAATACAGGAAACTGTACTGGCATTTACCATTTTGTGCAAAGCCAAAGCTTTGTGAATGAAGAACAGAAACAGAACAATGTAGCAGAGGAGACAGTAACTGTCTGCTCAAAGGCTCCCACTGATCCTGACAGAAGCATAAGGACAACACAAGATGCTTGTACAGCAAGTTCTTCCTGCCATACTTTCTGCACCATTTGTTATCCCAATCGTGTGTAGTACCTCTCTAGAGACAGACATCTGCACACCAAAATCCTTTCTGAACCGGCAAAACTGTGATATGAAAGTTCTCAGTGAAATGTGGAGCCAAATCACAGAAGCCCCCCAGAAGGACAGTGACTCCTGAAAGCTGCTCTGCAGGCAGGCAGGGAGGGAGCCCTGTCCAAGCACTGCTCACCCCCCAGAGCCAGGGGAATGATCCCAGGCTCCTTTTAACTCAGCTTTTCTGAAACACCAGGCACACGTGGCCACACAGTAATGAACCTCACAATGTATTCAGCCACCTAAACTTTATAGCCATGTGCAGTTGCTGGGTTTTTTAAAGCTAAAAAATAAATGTTATTAGGAATAACAACTTACCAGTGCTTCAACCAAGAGCAGCTATTTTGCTTACAGTGAGTAAATCAATTCCTCAACACATCTGTAGGGAAAACGGGATATTAAAACATTTGTATTAAAATAAATTAAAGAATAAAACAGATCTAGACCTTAAAGTCTACAAGAACAAGTATTAACTTTTATTACAAAAGCCCTCACACAAAAAGAAAAGCAAAAAAACCCAAGCAATTCCCAGTTCACAGCATGTGCTACAGAAGTATTTTTATAAAAAATTGAAGGTAATACTAAGGAACCTGTTATTAAAGAATCTGACAATCCAAGAAATTCAGATCCAGTCCACAAATTCATTGAGAAATAACAACAAAAAAATACATTCTTTGAAGTTTTTGAAAAAGATCAATCAGGTATCAAGTAGAAACATACTTAAGCAAACTGACTTGCCCTTCACAGTAGAAAATAAAATTATCTTTTTATTGAGAGGAGGTATCAGCTGGATGCAGGGCAATTATGTAAAACATTTATGTGGACCAAATTATCTATCTCAGAGTTACTCATGCATGGGCAAAGTCCAAATGTGGTAATCTGTATCAATAAATTCTTAATCAGTTACCTTAAGCAGGTAGCAAGTATAAAGACCTGAAACTCTTAACTCATGAACCTCCTTTTTATTGTAAATTTCAACTACGTGAAATAAGCCAATCAAGTTCATCCTCCTGACACGTACAAGCACACCACTTCTCCTGTAATCTCTCAGAATCTACTTATATTGAAATATAGCCTCAAATACATAAAAATTAATGAACCTATCCATGGCAGCATACTGTGCAATCCTTTAAATTCTTCTATTTGGCAGCTACTCAGATGTGTAGAAAGAAAGATGGGATGAACAGGATTGTAATTTCTTTGTTGATGTAATTTACTTGAAACTCGTATTAGGGAAAAAGCCTTTAAAAAGGGAAATTACAAAAAAATATAGCAGTAGACTGGCAGAAGCATGTAGAACATCCTGATACATGTTAAATTTAGAGGTTTAAAAATGTATTAATATTTTAAAATTAATTTGGATGTGCACAAGCAGCTGCTATTAAATGGAAGCACAGATCTTCTGTGAAGTGCCCATCCACCATTTTAGAAGAAACACAACATGGCTGCTGGACTCTGATCAGCCATGAGGCATCCACCAGTCATCCAAGGCATGAAAAATGAACCTGGGAAACAGAGTTACTCAGGTCCCTCCAGTAATTTCACCCAAAAAAAGGCCATTTAGAAACTACAATCTAATATATGAAGACAGGTAAAGTTGATGACTGGAAGACTCTCAGTTTACAGCTCTCAGCCATTTTTCAGTAATTCATGGCTCAGCTACACATCCATCATTGCTTTCAAGTTGGTTCTTGTTTTCCTTAGCTCTAGAGCAAGCACACAGCTATGGTAGTTTGACAGAAACTTTAATGAGGGTATTTCATATGGCTGTCACCACAAAGCACCTTCCTCTAATGACTTCTATGAAGATTTCACCAGAGTTTTGTTCTTCTGACCTCAGCACACTCATGCCAAAGGAATCTTTTGTTTGTCAGAGTGGTATCACGTAGTTAGTAGTGACACTTCTCTTCTTGGAAGTGAGTGCATGAACCAAACAGCACGAGGATGTTGATAATATATCACATAAATTATTTTTTCACTGTTATAAAATATACTCCTGTATTTTTGATTTTTAATTTTAACTTCCAAAACACATTCACTCTTAAACTACAGAATAAATCACCAAAGCTACAGGTTTATGCCACGAGCCAGAAATCAGAGCTTGGCTGAAAAAATTAACCTTTCATTTTAACAGATGTATTTCCAGTATTTAATGTCAAAATCTTTTAATCAGACTACTTGCTGTAAAATTGTTGTAGTCTGGCCGATTAAAAACATCCATCCCCTATTTAAAAATAAACATGAATTTACTTTTTTTAGGTAATTAATAGCTGTGACTTGTTTTTGTATCAAAATGAGACACGTGAAGTACAACACAGCCTGTGCCACACTAAACATGCCCAGCTCATAGGTCCATGGCTCAAGGACCCAAAGATGGGCACTGACCATCACACAATCTCCTTTTACAGCAAGAGGTGAGGTCAGAAACCCAAAAGCTATCACATTTTCTCTTGTATTTATTATTTAATTAATGAAGCATTTTGGAAAGACCATGTGTATCACCACACCAACGTTCTTCCACGTGCACTGCCAATGCTACCGAAATCTATTTTACGAGAACACTTAACAGGGGTTCATATCCCCACAGAGAACACTTTTGGAAAAGGTCTGGACTCATCATGAGATTCTCCTGACCCGCCTCGATCCTCATGAGCCTGCTGTAGCACAGCCATGAACTTGGAAGTTCCCTCAAGCCCCAGTAGTGGGCACCTAACCCACCGAGGTGTGCTCAGCCTCGGCGAAGAGGCAAAGCCGGAGGTAGATGAAAACAAATTGTTCCTGCAGGAAAGGGCAGCTCTGAAGAGCTCACAAAAGGGACAGTTCAAGCTGCTGCTGTTGTCACATCTATTGAGCACAATCAGTAGCAGGACAATATTGGAAAGGTACGAGGCCATTAAGATCATAGAGCTCAATTTCATAGTTATCATAAAATGCTCAGGTCAGTCAAGATCTGCTCTTGAGCACTGTGCTTTTTTATTTTTATTTTTCTACTTTTTTTTTAAAAGCAGGTCAGTTAGAAACTGCAGATTCAGACATCTCACGATTTATTATCAGGAATACAAGTTGAGTCTGACGGGTTCAATCCCATCACTGTTATCAGACTTTTGTGTGACCCAGGCTGTCTTGTCTTTATCACAACAGACTGTGCAGTATCTGTGATTTTTGACCCTCTAAATTGAAAATTTACAAGGGGTTTTATATATGCCCTGTCGTTCTTAAGGTATGAGATCATTTCTAACACAAAGTTCCAGTTCTCACACTTCCCATCAGACAGTCCCACGATGAAGTTGCAGGAACATACTGACATATCACCTTGCTTGTTAGCTGTGTTTGCTGCAGGACATCCGTGATGGTGGCACATGTCCAAAATCTATAAATATAATTTGAACTCTACCTTTCACATCAGCAGTGACTCATGGAAGATAAAGGTTTATTACAACCTGAAGAGACATTTTTGTAAAGCTTATGGAAAACTGTGTACAATCTCTTCTCTATGAACAGACTGAAGGCTTCATCCAAGCCAAAAAAAAACCCCAGCTGCGCTCAGGTGGGTGGAGGTTCACAACTGTACTCTTTGGTTATCATGATGAATTACATAACTTTAAAAAGCAAATCATCAAAAGTATTTTGGGAATCCTGATACATGTGTCCTCATGAAGACGCCTCACGCTCTGAGGTCCTGAGTATGCAGCACGTACATGAGCTTGGGAAGCTGTGAAAAGGAACCAGTTAGGACAGGCAAACAGGATCCCCCACTTTAATTACAGAGTGGGGAAAGCCTGACTCAAAGGGAACGTTACTCTGATCCTAAATGCAGGAGCTGAAGTGTAAAAGCAAAAAGTAAACATTAAAAAGTCGCTCTGTTTAAACTGCAAGGAGGAGAGAAGATATCTCATAACAACTGGGTATCACTTTAGGCTTTAGAATGAAATTTACACCAAAACTAGAATTAAGTTTATTGTATAAACAATTTCTTGAAAAGGAAAAGCTTATGAGTATTCCATGCTAATGAACTGATACATTGAGCTAAGGAAGAGCGTTCCTGAAGTTTGATTAGACAATATCCTTAGGAGATGATAATCCTTTTGTTTCACCACATGTCAACATGGTGACTGCAGATTGCTAAAAAGTTGTACTTGTGAGTGACCAGAGAAGTGTTCAAAGATGCAGGAGACATTAACATTGCTGTAGTACGCACATACTAACAATTTCCAAATGCACTAAGCTTGAAAGAAAAAAAATTCACAAAGGTAAAACACTGAAACTTAAATGTTTAATGTTTATTTTGAAAAAAGATGTTTCCACGATAATCAAAAAACAAAAAACACAAAACAAATAAAACCATACAACACAGTGCAACGTACCTGGCACGCACAAGGACAGGATTTTGTTCAAGGTGTTTTGCCCAACCAGTCATCTGAATCTTTGGGAAGAACAATATCCAGTAATAGCCCTTAAAGGAAAAAAACAACAAAACCAGGTTTGTCTGAAAACAAGGTACAGACGAGCTCTGTAAGTTGTAACATTCTTGACTTACAAACTGTCTGAGAACACGTACAGGAAATGTCTTTAAATAAACCAAATTTTATCAACAGTACGAAATCAATATTCTATCCTTGTTAAGCATTAGCCTCTGGGTCCCCAAAAACAAGAAACAGACCCCAAAAATCACCTTCTCTACGAATCCCTGAAGTATTGAGTTACTACTTTCATTTACAAATTCCACAATTTCCCCAAACATTAATGCAACCAACTCATTAAGTAAAAAACCTAAATCATCCTCAAAGTTTAATGCAGGTTTTTGCTGGTGAAACTGGGCATAAAGAACTTCAGTTTATATGTAAATACTGTCCTTTTCCATTGTTTATTATGAAAATAAACAATCCACTTATAAACAGTCTTAGTAAACTGAAATTTATACCCAAGCAGCGCATAAATGTGACATTACATGGAAACAGTCTGCCCTTAACTGCTAAGAAAAGCTTTTTAGAAGTTGAGACAATTTATGAAATGTGTCCTCTCCATATAAAAATGAAGGTTTTTTTTCCTTCCCATCTGCACAAAGACAAATTCTAGTTCTGAAAAAAATAACAAGGAAATACAAATATTAACACAAGTTATAACCATTCTTACCTAAGAAAAACAAGGCATGAACGAATCCTCTGGAAGCCAGTCAGGAAATAAGGTTCTGTTCACCAAATTATATCTGAAAAAAAAACAAAGTATGGAAATTTTTAGTATTTTGCTTTAGAAAAGCAGCGTAAGTCATCAGCCTGCAATCTATCAATCTTTAGATAATTATTAAGTCAGGAAAAACTTATGATCGCAGTAACTATATTTTGAACTGAACTCTAAAAATAAAAGTATGAGTGGCTGTACATTCCTGGCTGAAGAAAAACCCACTGGAGATGAGTGACTGACATACAACACATATGATCTGTGTTTTTCATGAATAACTGCAGTCTGCTCTTCTGTCTCCCATTACTTTAATTTTGAAAGACTTAAAGCTAAAATGCCAATTTAAGATTTTTTTTTTACTGAGTAATTTATCACACAATATCCCTCAGCCCTTTTACTTTTTTTCCACATTAAAGTCTTTAAAAGTAGGCTATGCAAAATTAAATAAAACCTCTACTGATAGCAAGGTTATTTTAAAATGGCTTCTGTCATCAGCTTCTCTGAATTTTAAGTCCTAAGTTACTTCACCTCCCAAAAAACACATCTTTTTGCCTTTTAGAATTCAGTTTTAAAGCCTTCAGCTTCTTTAACCTTTAACCAGATCTCAAACTATGCTCTTTTAACACAAGGAACACCGTGTTTTAACTCCTTCCAGCCAACTTTTCTAGCCTTTTGTGAAAACCCATAACATTTTATTTTACAGCAATTATATTTATCACCAGCACTACTTCATACCCTAGAAGTGTAAACTCATTCTGTAAATACAAATTTTTAAAAAACATTTTCATGCTCGATTAAAACGTGAATAAATTCAAACCCCTACACCTGAAATACAGAAAACCTGCCGAAGAACTATGAAATAAAACACATTATGAATTACAAGTAATTTATTTTCTGGACAATCATTTAGCATTTTATTTTCTGATGCTAAAAGAAACGAGTCAAAACTATTTAAAAATTATCCTCTAATATACTTGAGACAAACCCAGGAGACACCCACCTAAAGCTAGAACTTTCTTAGGGCAAAGTGTGGATGCCAGAACCTGTTCTACACTGCAGAACTGTTGCTGGGGTTATAAAACCACCCTAATCCAAATCTAAAATAACGACACCGAACACTTTGCATAAAGGTGACAGAAGTCCAACGGTTGCTGCAACTTGTATTTGTATTTCCAAAAAAAAGAGCTAACTTCAATTGCTGCAATGACAGATTCTTATTTGCAGAGGAAGTACCGAAAAACGTAGATTTACCTCCAACTGCAGTATTTAAAATCTGCACAGAGTTTTATAACCTTGCACAAGCACAAACCATTAAAATCCAACAAATATGGTTATACACAACCACCAATTAAAACTTAAGTTTTTAGTATTTACCTCCTGCTCTGCTACGGAGACTTTTTACGCATTTAGAATTACAATTTTAGCCGTAAATTGGTAATTGCTGAACGCGAGCCAACCCAAAACAAACGCCAGCCATTACATTTAAACTAGCATTTTTAGAAAGACTTGCAATGGGTGTTGTACAACTTCTAAATTACCAGAACACCGAAACGACGATTAAAATGTTTTGTAAAGAAGAGTAACTCTGAGGTCTCTGAAAAACCTATAAACTGAAAAATAAAAACAAACCTGATACCCGCTAAATGTTTTTTAAAAGCTTTCCATGTCAGACGCAAACTCATCCGTTTCCTTAATTTAACTCTCTTTTCCTTTTTGTAGTGTCGTCTAAATCACAACTGTAGTATTTTGCCAACTTTAAACTGCAGACTTGGCATGACCGAGCTTTGTTTTTCTCGAGCTTTTAAGTTTCTACACTGCCGTTTTAATTGCAAAATCAAATTTGCACGTAATTTCTCCGAGTTTTCTTTTAAACTTCTGCACCTGAATTGCTGTTTCTCCACTGAAGACAATTTCTCTCTATTGTTCCATAAAGTAACAATCTTGTCTCATCCGCAGCCTGATTCTCTCTTACTGGACTACAAAGAGTTAAAAGCCAACACCCCAAAAAAAAAAATCACTCCAAGTTTTATTTTTAAGAGAAAAGGACATGGCGTCTTTGTTCTTACAAACTACGAAAACATATCCCCATCCGATCAGCGACGGGCAAGAAACGCTCTTTACACAGACACGGGGCTAAACATTTCAGTGATGCTGTCGTACAGCATTCACCTCTCCCCCCTCCCTCCACTGCTGCATTGGAGTTCCACAGCGGTTTGCAGATACCCCCCTCGCCCGCTGCGCTGGGGGGAACCGCTCTGCAGCCCCCCTGTGCTCGGTGCTGCACAGGGGAGCCCAATCCCGCCGCTGCTCCCCCCGGGGCTGCATCGGGGACGAGGCGTGCGGAGCCCCCCGGGCGCTCCGGGAGAGGGAAGGGAGCGCCCGCAGCCGCCGAGGGTCACCGGGGCTGCCCTTGTCCCGCCGCTGCCCCTGAGCCCAGCCCGGTCTGGGGCACGGGCGGGGGTCCCCGAGGGTACCCGCAGGTCCCCTCAGCGNCCTCCCGGCTCCAAGGACATTTTGTTTTTCCTCCCAAGGACAAAGGACAATGAGGAGCCCGGAGACTCCGGCACTTACCCGGCTAAGAGCAGCCCGCTGGCAGGCACCCG
>VZTB01004645.1:396629-407212 GCA_013397245.1 Thryothorus ludovicianus
GCCGCCGCCCCCTCCGGCCCCACCTGGCCGGGCCATCCCACCTGTGCTGCCCCAGCGCAGCCCTGACCCCGCTCCAGGGATCTCCGCGTGCCTCCGCCTGCCTGCTCTGACACTCAGCGGGGTTGAGCCCTCTCACTTGGCTGCTGGCGCCCCGCATCTCACGGCCCCGTTTGCCGCCATACCACATACGCTACCTCTGTTCCCAGCCGTTGACATGAGGCAGGGACAGCTCACCCGCCAGTGGAAAGTGGCGCCACGAACCCCCCATTCTGCTGGGATACACACCGCTGTTGGGCACCCTCAGCTCCAGAGCCCGCCTGGAGCACAGAGCCAGCACAATCCAGTCACCCACCTGCCTGTCTGCCACATCAATCCCTGTTACTGCTGCTCCGAAACAGCACAGACACACAAATAAAACTAGATATTCTGGTTTTTTTTCAGCCAACACCATAGAAACTCTTTGGTGTGCCAGCCTCACCAGGACACTGTCTCCTATTTTGACTACAGCCATGGAAACCACTTCAGATATCAACAGGATGGAAAGGCATCCCTCACATTCCTGGTCACTGCATGAATTAATCCTGTCCCTAGCCCCAGTTATGGTGCTCCTCTGCAAAAAGCACACGCAGCAAACATTACACAACTCATATTTATATACTTCAGCACTCACTTTGAATGATACACGTGCCTTTCACCTTTCATTTGCCCAGGTGATTCCATTAAAAGCAGAAAGAAATTGTCTAAGTCTTCCTTTTTCATATTAGTGAACCTGAGTAATTTTGACAGAATTAAACTAACAATACTTCAAATTACTATGGAAGTCCTCAGGACCCAGTCTGACACTTGAAATCACACAGCTGGACTTTGACAGCTCTCTCCTGAGCTGAGTCCTGGAAAAACCTCAAGAAGTGGCCAGCTGAAAAGAACCAGTTCCTATGATTTCGAGCCAAGAGATGTATTTTCTTTCAAAACACAGAGAAAAGCTGACCTTGTGTATAGGATGGCAGGGGATATCTACTAGTAGGCAGTGGGATAAGGCATTACCATCTTCAGAGAAGGGATGGTGGTGACCCACAGAAAGGTGCCACAGCATGGGAACGTCCAATCAAGGAATCAAGTGATGGTACAAAAGAGCCAATTCAGCCTCTCACTGAAAAGGGGCAAAAGGCCTTTTTTTTCCCCTCTCACAAGAAGAATTATTGAAGTTCTGGTCTACGGAGACTGTGGATAGCAGAAAGCCTGTTACGCATCTTCATTCCCATTTAGATTCCTGCAAAGGCCAATCCCTTTGCTCCCAGAGCTGCTCACACATAACTGTATGTAAAGGTGCTTGCTCCAATAGAATCCAGACACTCCTTGGAAAACCACCAGCAGTGAAAAAAGGGGGAAGGATGAGGCAGGATCCAGATGAAAGCAGGGTGCAGCAACGGCACTTCTCCTTATGTCAGCATTTTCAGCTGATCCTGTGTGGTAAAACTTCACAGCAAAGATCAAAATTAGAAATTCCATGTACATTTTCCAGCCTTTCTCGAGTTTCTACCCAAAACACAAGTACGTTTCTAGAATAAACGTGTGATCACTTGCAATAACCACATGAAAGGGAGAAAAGAGATCAGGGACTCTAGACATAATTGTGCCTTGTAAGAGTAGTGTGATTCCAGCCAGGAGGGTTTAAGATTGTACCTGAACAAGATCTAACCTGTGTGCTCAGACTGTTATCTGATTTTCTATAACTATACCAGACTGTCTAGTGTAATAGTCTGTTCCTCTAAAAAAAAAAAAAAGGAATAAAGAAAAAAGTCAAACCCCTATGTACATTTCTAGACAAATTTGGAAGTCTCTTACTCTACTGCTGCTACATGTAACCAAAAAATTACTCTAAGTCTAATATCTTAATTAAAAATATGTGCAGCACTGCTCTTTTGCTCCCTGGGCACCAAGACCTGAAGCAGCTCCATAAAACCTTTCCTGAGTATCCATGACTTCCTCCGTTCCTTGCCCTGAGTGAGTTACACGGAGGTGAACACAGGCACAGTCACCCTCTGCAGGGCCATGGCTCCCCTCACACAGTGTTGCTGTTCCTTACCAGGAACAGACTGTTTGCATTCTTCTTCCTAATGAAACAGTGGAAATTCTCATTCCTACTGCCTCTGCAGTTACCCCGTTTTCTTCCTCCTCAATTCAGCATTTCTACACTGCAATTTCTTCTAAAAAGTTCATTCCCTCTCTTTCAGATGACACACTCTCTTCCTTTGTGTATCATTAGATCAAACGCTTCAGCCATGTTTTATGAACCACAAGTCTGAAAATAATGACACAAGTTAATGTTTCCATTACTAATTTGGGAACTATTTTCTGAGATTGTGTCTGTGGCTGGAATTCCGGATGGAGGCACAGAACCTGACTTTCTGGTACTCTATTTTCTTCTAGAACTTTTCTTCTTTCCCCCAGCCCCATGTTATTATCCCTTGGGGACAACACTGTGATCCCACCTGTCCCAACCTGCCCTCTGTACCAGAGTACACCAAAAGATTGGTGCAGCAGTTTTTTCTTTGTTATACAGCATAGCCCACAGATCTTCGCAGTCACAAATATAATGGAAGGCCAAATATTGGACAAAATGGTTGGAAAGGCAAATATTGGACAAAATGGTTAAGTATTGTATCTGCCTTTTGAAGTAGGAAACAGGAGTCTGAACAAGACTTCGAGGTGTCACCAAAGTTTTCTTCAACCAAAAGGCTCACTTTTCAGAAGAAATCAATGCAAATTTCCTAGGCCCTAGGCCAAACAGAATAGTTTGGATTACTTGCATGGAGAATATGCAAACAGGATACGAATTGCCCTTTGAGCACAGCGAGCTGTTTGAGGGAAGCATTTAACTTCCTGTGAAATGGATGTACATAGAAGCTGTCACTTTGTCCTGAATCAAACAGGGGCTCTGTTTTCAGATTTTGTATGTAACCTGTAACATGTTGGTCAAACAATCTATCTATTTTTTTCCCCCCCTTCTGTTCCCTCCCCAGTAATTCACTCAAAACTGCTCAGGTAGATATAAATTCACCTTCTAAGCACAGAACCACATTCCCTGTGTGACTGGTGAAGATGATTATGGTGTATTGATCTCAGCTAAAGCTTTTTACTACTGTCACAAGACAAGCAATAAACCCAGCAGCAGCAAGGATAAAACTCAGTTCTAGCAATGAACTCGTGCTGTTCATTTTGCTCCAAGTCTGGAAGTGGAACTGAAATCCAGACTTTTGCTCCAGCCGGTAATGAATAATTGCAAACACATCGACACACATAAAGAGAACTTTTACATATGCCCTTTTTGTTCCTAGGCTTTAACACCAAAAACTGAGATTATGTTAATATGGGGGGTTTGCTGGCACTTTTATGGGGCTCATGTTCAGAATGATGAACCTTGTGAGCAGCAAGAAAAAGATTTACTACCATGAATAATTAGAAACAAATTCTTATCAGTGTTATAAACATATGGTAAAGGAAAAAAAAATCATTGTCTAAGCCAAATCCCAGTGTTTTTTCCATTTATTCAAAATGAAGCAATTTTAACCAAGATTCATCTCTTTCTCTTCCAGCTTTCAATGAAAAGTAAGATATTGATAGAAAAGTATAAAGACAAAATGGAAGTCAGAAATGGATTCAACATATTTTGTAGGATTTAATGGTGTCTCCTAAGTAAAATTTTAACTTGTTGGTCTCAATGTATCAAAGAGTCAGTACTGTTACTGTACTTGTGGTCTTGTGGCCTGAGCTGAAGTTTTAGAGATTTAAAAACTCCTTAACAACTGACACACCTCAGTGTTTCAGTTTTGCATGAGTTCCTGTGCACAATAAAGCAAACAACAGAACAGCAACTATTGTCTAGTGAGAGGATTAATTATTACGCTTTATATTAATCCCACTAGGGGATATACATGCATTTTTCTTGGGAAATCAAATCCATTTTTCTTAAGGAGGTTTGAGACTTGAAGCTCTTCGTTTTTATTACAGATCATCTTCAAAATAACCCTTCTTGTAATCTTAGCTGGATGTAAGAAACAGAGACCATCTCAGTCAGGTATTTATGCTGTATTTGGTGAATGTGTAACACACAGTTATTGCCTTAAATGTCAGCATTAGAGTTATAAGAAAGTCAAAAAGATTCAGTAGTCCTTATTTTGCTGAGATCTTATGAGAGTTTAAAACTCTAGACTGTCTCAAACTTCAATAATGTGGGTGACTAGATAATAATATGTTTAATTGCTTCTTAAAGTGAACCACTGGAGCTTGGAACAACAAATCTGTTTCTTTACCCCCTTCTTTAGCCCCTGCTTCCTGTATGCAATGTTCTGTTTTTTCACAGTCACCTTTTAGGTACCAAACTATTCTGCTTGGCTTGGAAAACTTTTATTAGAAGACTAGGACATGGTAGAAAAATACTGACCATTTTACCTGTCTCTACTTAGACACTGTAATTTCTAAAAGTGTTAACAAGGCATTACATGAAAAAAATTATGATGCAACTCTGCTTACTGTTGACATCACCTTTGAAAGAAAACTTAAAAAAAAAGAAACTAAAGTGCACCTTCCCAGGGACTGCAATGCCAAAGGTAGAGGACACCAAGGCAGGTGCTGTGTTCTGGCTGACACACTTGAACTGCCCTGCACTGATCACATTCCCTGCCTGGAAACCTGCAGCACTGGAACCATACAAGAATTACACTTGGTGATAGGGTTTAAAATCACTTTCAAGGCAGAAGCTGAGAGCAGTGCTCCTTATCTCACCATTCCAGCAGAGTCACGAGAGTGTTTTGGGGTCATTGGTTTATCAAGAGTTTGTTTTTAAAAAAAAAACAGAAACATCAGCGCAATTAAGGGAGCCTTATCCCATCTTACATTTCAAAATAGATATTGTTCTCTCATTTTCCAATATGTTTTGGAATTGTTACATAAAGAGTCAATTTTATAACTTTTAAATCAAATCTTCAGAATATTTGGATTTTAAATGTAGATGCAAAATTGTATTTTTAGAAGACATGGACAATGAAATTGATTGGTTTTTGTAAGTTCAGATAATTTGAAATTCTAGCATGATTACTGCCTTATGCACATTTAAAGCTCATTTTCCAAAGGCATTTACCTGACCATCCTTAAAACTTATTTCCTGCAAACAAAAGCCAGTAAAGCTTGATTGCTTAAGTGTTTGAGGAATGCAATCAGGAAAGGGAAAACAGGCTTAGCACAAATACGTGTTTACACGTCAAAATCGAGGACAAAAAAAAATATCCAATTATAAGATCTAATTTTAAGTTTTACTCACTCTCCATTTGTGTTCTAGTGGAGACTTTGGAAAGTTATGATGATGATTACAACAACTGTACTTTCTTGGTAAATCTCCTTGGAGTTTTGGAGGCAATGGATTTCATGCAGGCCTTGCAAACATGAGGAATTTCACTCAGATTGAACAAGATAAATTACAGCAACTCTAGAATGAAAAGAAAAACAGCCCAGGCCTCCAAAACCTGGGATTTTTATTTCAAGCAAGATTCAAGCCTGTTTCCATAACGATCTTCATTCTCGTCTCTCGTGTGCAGGTAGCACCGTGGGGCATTTATTGATTGCTATATAAAAGTTGACAAAATGATGCATTATTCAGTAAATTGCCACATGCGGGGGAAAAGAAACAGTATCTCTTTTTTTCTCAAATCTTACAAGCATATACATTTTTATTTCATGGACAGAGTGACAAAGCACTGAATCACTCTGTTGTAATGCACCACATATATAAAAGAGCCCTTATGTAGCAGCTCAAAACAAACTTCTTCATATTTGTCAATACTTGCTAGACGTGGAGTCCAATCAATTTTTGCTGTAGTGATGCACTGAGACACTTGGATTAGAACGTCACCTGAACAGAACAGCTCTTGTGTCAGGCTGATGTTTCCCTTGAGCTTCTGTATTTTCTTCCTACAGTCAATTCATTATAAACTGGCTCCTGCCAGAGCTTTACCCAACTCAGAGAGCTCATCAGCCCGGGGACTAGAAACTCCGGAATTAGCAGCTTTAACTGCTGCAGACCAGAGATTTTCACACTGAAACAAATCCTCCCCTTCTCTCTGACCAAGCCGTTAAGGGTGACAATCTCGTCACAGCTTCAAACCATTCTCAGTGCACTTTTTTTTTAAATAGTCAAAGTTTTGTATTAGGTGGTGAGCTGCAACAAAACAGCCCTAGCAAATACTGTTGGTACAGTCCTGTCACAAAATTAGGTCAATGGCTTTTTGTGCAATTAAAGCAGCAGAGCAAACACAAGACATCTTGGCTGAGACGTGCACTGTGCGTGATCACCACCTGAAAAATCCCACTGCCACCTCCATTGCCATTTCACCCAGAGGAAGATCCCAACAAGGTTCTATGTGCCCAAAACAAGATCCATTTTCTTCAAGATTTAATCATGCATCTAACCAGAATCTATCACCTTTCTCTACAAATCTATCTGAAGTGTAGAAACACTTTAATGACAAAAACTGTGATTTCGATCTTTTCTTGTTACCCCAAACACATGGGACACAAGTTATGTGCCTGTGCCTTTAATTGAGGGCTAAGTAATGACATTTAGACCTTTGGAATCACTCCAGTTTTTTCTTCGTGTCTAAACCCAATGTTGTCCTAAGGATTTGGAAGCACATGAAGTGAATTTAGGGATGAACATGTAGGGCAGTACTTGGAAAATGCAACTGNAGAATCTATCACCTTTCTCTACAAATCTATCCTAAGTGTAGAAACACGTTAATGACGAAAGCTGTGATTTTGATCTTTTCTTGTTACTCCAAACACATGGGACACAAGTTATGTGCCTGTGCCTTTAATTGAGGGCTAAGTAATGACATTTAGACCTTTGGAATCACTCCAGTTTTTTCTTCGTGTCTAAACCCAATGTTGTCCTAAGGATTTGGAAGCACATGAAGTGAATTTAGGGATGAACATGTAGGGCAGTACTTGGAAAATGCAACTGAAATGAACTAATCCAGTCTGTAGAAGGGGAAGAAAACCTGAAGCAGAGGTCAAAATTTCAAGAGTAAGAAAAAGCATTTTGTAGCTTTGCACATACAGATACAACTGCATCACCATTCATTTAATTTTCCCCAATGCTTCTTTTTCTTTCATATTTTTATTAATAATGGCAAAAGAAAGAATATAATTTGTTCTAGGTACCTCACCTCATATTTCTCTCCTTCAGTACGCCTTTGAAACCTTTCCATAAAACAGAATACTGACCGTGAAGACACCAAATGTTAGACAGAAGTAAAAGCAAATAGGTCAAAATAAAACGCTTTTAATTGAGAAACTATCTCAGATTCTCTTGTAACGAGCTACTGGTATTAAACAGTACATTTGAATACTCCAACCTAGGGTGTAAGACAAAGGAAACCATAGAGCACTTTGGGGAAAAAATGTGTGGGGAGCATACGTGTAGGAGCTAAAGGCAAATGCTTGAATAATTTACAATCGTAACATGCACGAAAATGAAACACTGTGACTTTAATAACTAGCTTTTTTTTTTTCTTCCCTTAAACTCCAATTATTAGGCTATTGTGCTCCAGGCTAGCATATCAGGTGCTGATAATGAACATTCAGGCACAGAACTTTTGCTGCACAAACGAAAACCGTTCTGCTCAAAAGATTAATAAAGGATTATCTTCTTGTATATACATATATATATACACACACACACTGAACAGAATGAAAATTGTAACCAAAATTGGAATGTTGAAGCCAACTCAAGTGTGGTTAATAATATGGAATTAAGTTTAGAAGAAAACATAACCTAATTAAGAGATTTTAAAAGGAATCTCTCGTATTAGTATATACTGGGAAAGTAATTTCTATACATGGAAACTATTTTACGCTTTATATTATAATGTTTAGACAAACAAACCAAGGATATGCATGAACATCACACTAGAGCGCTTCACTACATTTATTGCTGGTGATGGTGCACTGCACCCAGGTTATGTTTGAACTGCAGATGCAATGTAACCTTAGCAGAGTAAAAAAAGGCAATCTAGTAAAATAATGGTCGTGAGATGGAAAAAAGGCTTTTTTGTAATAAAGGAATCACCGTCTCAAAGAAATCTTTGCAGGTGACAAGCTTGAAAAGGAACCCTTAGACCCAGAGCGAGGAGATCAAAGACCTTACAAAATTCAGCTGCACATAACATGGAGAAGTCTTAAACATGACTAATACTCCTTGCAAACCTAGTTGGGATTTGAATACTGTGGCTGGAAGTTTTCAAGTCTTTTGTGAGCAGCTGAAATAACGATGGCTGCTTTCCTGGGAGTCAGCAGCCCCACACCCAAGTGTGCTGCAGCATTCCCAATCCCACGCCACATTCAACATTCCCGAGCTCCACATTACGGATTGGTCAGCTGGCAGTGAGATGCTCATTGATGGGTCAGCAAGGAAAATGAAGAGACCCTCTGCACCCATTTCGTAATTCTTCCTTTAGCAGATGCACTGATTCATCTCTCTAACGTGCAGCTTTACCCAAAGTGCAGAACCTCTAGAACAGAAATTTGTTGAAACTGAATATCAGATTAAAAGCTCCAGGCCCTTCAGAAAACAATTTCATGAGCTCTGCCTCCTTAAGAAGGCAGGAAAAAAAATAAAAAATAAAATACAGCTACATGAAAAATAAATGAGCAGCTTTTCCTGACTCTGAAACCAGAAAATAATGACATGAAACCAAAATCAAATGCAGCACTATCAGTTGTATTCCCAGATGCTAGCATTAATTCTCCCTCTTCCAGCTCCCAGGGACTTGTTAAACAAATGAGCCTTATAATGCATTTTGCAAGTGAAAGGTCTCAGAGTGGTAAAAAGTCAAGTCCCATAGCAAAGGCCCTTAATGAAAATGCTGCAGCTTTTTCCAGGAGTTCTGCACGGAAGGGCATCAGCCCGAGCTCACTCCTGTCACGATTCCTATTTTCTCCTTTGATCAAAAGAGCACAGTTCTACAGCACTAGCAACAGCCTGGGCTTTTATATCAAAACTAGTATCTCAATACTTGGAAGTCAAGTCAGCTCGTGTAAATCACAAAAGGCCGGTTTCGTGTGTGCACAGACCAGTCAGACTTCTTTTGTAGCAGAAAAAAATCCTCTATTTAAAACATGCCTGATGTACATTTTCCCTGCACACCTGGGCTGGGTGTACAGCCACCCTAATCCTGGTTTATCCTCCCTACACCCTAAGATTTTTTGTCTCCTGGAGAGAGACCTGATTTTGCTTGCACTGTGATACCCTCAGCAGGACTTTTCCCCTTTTCCCTGCTCGTCATTACTTTTTTCCTTCCAGTTTTAAAGAAAACCTTTGGACTGAACGAGGGTGAAGGCGGGATGAAGCCTCTTGCTTCAAACCAAGGAGAAAAGCCTTAAAATCCGAACTGCACGACCACAACATGTCTCCTCCCGCTGCATTAATGCCGCCTCACGAAATGGCGCCTGCCTCTGCAGACAGCTGCCTCAAAACGCCCACTGCTCCTCGGCAAAACACAAACGCAACTTCTTCGGCTTTTTTTTTTTTTCCCCCGCAAAGCTTTTATTTTTCTCTCTTCACATTCAGCCCCTCGGTACCCCCCCAGAGCCCCCCGCAAAGCCGAAACCCGACGGGTTTTCCTCCATAAAGCGGCCTCTCCCCTCCGCTTTCGGAGCCCCCCCGGGCCTGCTCTCCCCGCGCGGCCGTGCCTGTGTGGGGCCGTGGGCTCCAACCCCTGCACACTGGAAATAAAACGAGCCCATTCAGCCGCTATCGCCACGATCTCGCCCTTCCAGAATTTTCTTCCTCCGCTTCCCTGAAACTCCCTCAGATTTTGTGGCGAGCACGGAGCGGGAGCGGTGACGGGCTCGGCGCGGGGCGCCATGTGGTATTTGGTTTCTCCCGAGTACATGTTTTTATAATGAAGGGGGAAGGGAAGGAAGGGAGCTGCTCCTACCAGCATGCCAATAATCTGTTGCAAAGGGCTGGAGCGCTCAGAGCCAATTAGTGCTCGGCTTAACCATTTAACTGCGGAAACAAAGCCGGTCCCGGGCACGCAGGATTCACACAGAAAAGACGGTGCGGGCTCCCAGGGCATTTTTTTCACGGATGTATTTTTTTTTTTCCCTATACTTTAATAATAAATACTTTCGCTAGACAAACTGGCCACTGAAACTCCCTCAGATCGCAGCATGCAAAGGGGGCACTGCTATATCCTGCACACCGCACAGTTTTCATGGAAGCTGGAGGCGTTTCAGGTTCAATGGAACCATAAAAGTCACGCACAGAAGGTGCATTTCCCATACGGATATCAGGTCCCTGCCACAGGAACAGCGAATCCATGCTGTCCATGGCGGGCTGGGAAGGGTCAGAGTGCTGCTTCACCAAAGAAAGGATGTGTCACTGCAACATCTCCCAGCGATGCTGCTGTGGGTGGAAAAACACACAGGACAAGCTCTAGGAAAGCGATGGCAGAGTCTGCCTCCCTCTAAATGTGATGTCTCCGTCATCCAGACAGCGTTACTTTGCATCAGTCTTGTTTTTTCAA
>VZTB01004645.1:422541-441607 GCA_013397245.1 Thryothorus ludovicianus
CCCTTCCCTTCCCTTCCCCAGACAGGAAACAATATTTCCATCTAATTTTTTATTTTTTAATAGGAAGTTCAGTATCACTGTGGCTCTGTCTTGCACAGCTTTTAGCATTCTGCAAACTTCTTGAAATGAGGGAAATTTTCCCACCTGCAGATCTCTAAGGGATGTGACAAGTGTGCTCTCCCTGTCCAATGCCAAACACCTCCAAAAGCTGTTGTGTTTAAGTGGGTGTGTTATTTCTTCTTGGACCCAATGAATGCACACCCCACATGGAAGCTCATTTTACTATCAGATTTATAGAGCGTCACTCGATATATAACCCCAAATCACTGCAGTTAAACAGCCTGTGAAATTCCTGCAAGCACAGGGGAGAACACATGAGGACAAAATGGTGAGCACGGCTTTTCCCTGGCATTTTTAATGCCTGCAGCGAGCGCTGTTTCCCCAGCAGTTGGTGCAGAGAGAGCTCCCTCTCCTGCTGAAAATTCTCTTTAGCCCCTGTCCACCCGTGGGAGACATTCTATTACCCAGCATTTGCAGTGATCAGGCCTGTGGCAATGGGAAATGCCATAAAGAGAAACATTTAAATGGACATAGACACACAGCACTGATAATTTTGTTCACCTCCTGTATTATTTGCAAGAGAAAAGGTCACTTTTTGATTTTTCTTTACTGCTGCAGATAGACTATCCCTGTCAACAGAATGCAAACAATTCATCTGAGAGCCTGTCACTTCACTAAAAAAGCCCAAACACCCTGGAATAATTGTATTATCTGCTGCCAGAGATCAGCAATCTGACAGTTTTGAGCAGGTGAGATGCTCTGGTCTGCAGGCAGGTGACCCCGTGCAGTGCTGATGTTTGCACTGTGAGCTGCAGCTGACACAGGGAGGATTTTCCAGGAGCATCCACCCAGAGCCTGCACTGTGTACAGTGTCTCCTATAAATGGGGTAAATGCTCGTAATAGGTAGCAAAACGAGTGGAATTTCAGAGCAGCTGGAGAAATAATTGAGCCTGCATGGAATGGCTGTGTTACACCAGGCTGCACCAGCAATTTTGACTGGCTATTTATACTCCTCTGAAGACTTTGCTATTTCCCACTTTTTTTTTTTTTTTTTCTTTTCATTTGACCTGATTTGTAATTAATAATCCTGGTTTTATAAAACAGGAGGTGTTGACGTATGGAACATTTTAAAAAGCTCTCTTTTCCAAGTGTCAGAAACCCCTCCAGCTTGCCAAAACACAGCCATGGGTGTAAATCCTCCTTGATAAAGAGGAGGAGTTCAGAACAGCAACTTGGGGATAGCAACAGAGCCGATTGTAACACAAGGTTTTCACTTCCTAGGAACATTAATAGGGAAAAGAAGGAGCCAGTGACAGTAACTGAATCAGGCTGGAAGGAAAATTGGTTGATTTTTGGTGTGAATCAGCAATGCAAGGAGAGGATGCTCCAGGGCAGAGCTGGCAGCAGCCCTCTGCCTCCAGGATGCAGCTCAAGCCTCCGGGCTGTCTCTGCTGCAATGTACAACAGAACACAGAGATTTGAGAGTCCTTGAGCAGGCTGAATGCTCAGGGGGTGCAAACACTGAGGGTCCCATCGCTGTAGTGCAGAGTGAGATGCAACCCCTCAGGTCCAACCAGGGCTTCTACCCCTGCTCATCTGAACCTCATCCAAAAATCCAGAGCTGAGGCCTCTCAAGGTCCCTGCTGCCCTGCTCCGTGGCCATAGCTAGCTTGCCCTCTGGGTAAATCCGTGCTGTAGGAGGTATTTTCCATGGATTTAACAGATGAGTGAGCTGAGAGGGGGGATGCAGTGTGTCATTTGGGGCAGAAGTGGAAAGGGAGGTTTGTTGTCCTGCTCCTCCTCCACCATGACCACCCACTCCATCTGCTGACACTTCAGCACACGATGCCAATTCCAGTGTGGCTCTGATCAGTCTGCAGAGTGCTGCATGTTGATGTTGTGGTTTGCTACTTGGAGAGCTCTGTGAAGATATTTAATTAGACAAAATTAATTCCTTTGAGAGCAACCTTCTGGCATAATTTTGGAAAGTGCTAGGAAGCTTCTGTTGTTTCTTACACTTGTTAAAAATTGGCATTAGCCATTTCCTAATGTATTTTTGAAAGGACAATCGAGCCACATTGCTTCCCAGGTCAAATGGGAGCTGTGACTTGCCTGCCAGCAGTGCTATGAGAACATGAGGTGCCAGACCTCCTCACCAGAAGTCACTTCCCACAGCTGTCCCACAGTTGTCCTACAGGGTGACAACTCACCCTAAAAGGTTCCCTTTCTGCCTGAGTGGTCAAATCCTTTGGCTTCTTTCTTCCTGTCCCATTTTTGACACCTTCACAGTGATTGTGATGATGACAAGACAGACGTGGTAGGAATGGGGAGCATCAGTGGTGACCTTGGTGGCCAGCTCTGCAAGGTGACATCCCTTACAGCCACCTGATGGGGAGGGGCAGGGGAATGGGTGCCTCTCTCCCTCTCTGCCTTCTCCTGCAGTCACACAGGGATACTGGAATTTCTTGTGGGACCATCTGCTGCTAATTCTGCAAACCTCCTACACATAAGGGCCCAGAAGGGCAAAGTCTTAATATGATTAAACTTCAGGAGCTGCAGAGGTCTGTGGCTGCACCTGGTTTGGAGCGAGGAGGGAAATGGTACAGGCTGGAAAACCGTGCAAAACACACTTTAACCTGGAACTATCCCTGTAAGCCTCTTCCCTTTCACACTGCATCCATGAGGCTCTGGCTGCTTGAGCCCAGTTACATCATGGAAGAGCCCTTTGGGCCCAGAGGGTGGCAGAAGGGCCCTGTCAAACTGCATATCCTCTCACCAGAGACCACTTTTTGGATACCCATTTTCTGTCCCAGCTTCCAGTCCCCTCCTGTTCTCCCTCCAGGCTTTCACTTGGGTTTCTCAGCAGCTTGTCTATCAATATCTGTGCAAAATAAAATTGTAATTTTGAATGTTTGCTGTGGGTCCCTGTGCTTACACTGGGACAGAAAGTTCCATGGCTGCCTTGTAAATAGTGAAGGATTGCAGCAGCACCAAAAGGGATGGCGTTTAGTGCTCTCCTGACACAGCCTGAGCAATGCAGCAGTACAAACTATGTCCTTTTTAGTCCCTCTCCTCACTTCCTTTAAATCACCTCCTTAAAAATCCACTCATATCACACTATAAAGGAAGAAGGAATCTATAGTTAAACACTTAATTAGGAGACGTGTGAAGAGTGCACTGCAAATGGGATGGTACCAGAATGTGCTGTGCATTTGCCATTTAAATATAGCTGTATACACACCCTCAGCCTCCTGAATGGCTGAAACTCTCCTCCTAGCAGGTGATCACAAGCCTTTCTATAATTGAAATGAACTTAATCCTGACAAAAAACGTAGCAGCAGCTGCTGCTGTGAAAGCTGTGGCTGCTCTCCAAGTATTTCTTACATTCCTGTATATTAAAGCGAGACTGATTGCCCATGCTGCACAATCCTGCCACAGAGTGTCTCTTACAAGGGAGCTGCTGTGGTTTGGATTTAAGGGCTTTGTTGTGTATTTCATAAGAATACTTTTGTGTGATGATTGTCATACAAGGATCAGAGCTGCTCAGATATTAATTACTTAAGGCCTGCAAACAATACACTAAAGTAAAATGTAAATACAGGTGTGGCCTCTCCTTCTCCTGTACACACTATAGAGATACATGGGTGTTGCCTCAGTGGTGGGATGAAGAAGCAGAGCTGATTTTGGAGGTAAAGTGATCTGCCAGCCCAGAGGATGTGTGCAGGATGCTGAGGAGACAGCAGTCAGCTGGAACATATGAGAAATGACTGTAGCTGCCCTCCTAATTTAACCTTCATGCCACAAATCTCTGCCTGAATCCCAATGTGCTGTGGAGGAGTGGGACAAGGAGCAGCTCTTTCTGTAATTCCTGATTTCTCGCCGTTGTTGATTTTTCACTGTCTGCCTTGGCTCCTTTAGTCCTTCCTCCTCTCCTGTCCCTGGATCTCCCTGGGCTTTGCCGAGTGGGACCTGGCATTCACAAGCAACGAGCAAACATCAGGCAACTTCTCCAGAAAGGAAGAATGTCATGACATCAAACCCAGCAGCAGAAATCCAGGGAAAGTGTGGATCAGCGAGAGGGATTGTGCCGGGCAGCACTGAGCTCCTGCTCCCGAAATCACGGTGGCAGCGAGGGGGTCTCAGTGATAAATCCTCTGGGCAGGGGTAAAACCACCAGAGCCAAGGTGCCTCACCTGGCAAAGCGCTTGTCCGGCAGCGATTTGCCGGTGGATTCCAGGGCTGGGCCGTCCCTGCAGAGCTGGACTCGGGATTCCCATCTGCTTTGCTATCGCTGCTTTATGGCTTCGACTCCGAGCGAGGAAAACGTGAACTCAATCTTACTCAAAGTGTTCCTCCTTCCTTCGCCCCGAGGCAGCCAAGGCAACACGCGGTGTGACATCCCAGGCTGTTTGAAGGACAGGACAGAAGATGGTGCTGCCGAGCCAACATATTTTAACAAGAAAACTTCCTGGAGCTGCTGGGGTTTTTTTTTTTTTTTGACAGCTCCTGTTCCAAAATAATCTTTGTTTAAACTAAAGAGTTGTCAAGGACATAAGTTTAAGCAGCACATCCCACAGCAAGATCAGGAGCAGATGTGGTGAAATATTGATGGAGCTGGGTCCCTAATTACATCTCCTTCTGAGGAGCTGACTTGAAATCTGGAGCTTTCCCTGCTTTGTATGCGGCACAGTCGGGATAAAGCGATGGGATCCCTTGCAGAGCTCCATGGGCAATTGGGCTGGGATGTCTGTGGCTAATGAACAGGCATCAGCCTCGTGGGAGCTAATGAAATGTTCAGTACAAAATGTGTCACCTCCAGGTACCGTCTGTGCCTCACTCCTGGAGTTTAATCCTCTTCCCTGCCTCTGCCTGGGCAGCCGTGCTCCCCTGTTTACTGAATCTGCTCCGTGTAAAACAACAGGGGCAGCAGAAAGAGCAAAAAGCACCTTTGATCATCAAACTGGGAGAAATGGTGTGGAGTTCTTAGGCTTTTATTTATTTATTTATTATTAAGACTTACATTACCCAAAAAAAAAAGGCAAATAATTTCCATCCCTAGTGCTGGCTGCTTATTTTTAATAGGGAAATTTTAGCTTTAACTGAGAACAGATATAGGGAACTGGTTTATGTCTCACATCCAGGGTATCCTCATGCTTCACAGTTCACCTGCCTGGGAATTCCAGTGGTTTGGTGGAAAGAAACATCCTAAATTCGGATGCCTTTTCTAAAACTGATTTACTTGGCAGCTGTGAATAAAGTGGCTGTAAAAGAAGGGGCTGTCTCACAGTATTTAATTTCTAACTCCCATGGCACCTGGAGGGTGCTGAGCATCTAACACAAAGTGGGACCATATTCTGCTTTGTCCCTTCTAGCAACCCCATGCTTGTTGAAGGGTGTATGGCTGACAGGGCTGGAAATCAGAATTCCTGCTGCACCTCAGCACATCTCGATGCTGGCAAATGAGGCCTGTGCTCTTAATTCCTCTGGAAAAGATTTGATTCCTCTGCCACACACAGGCACACCTGTGGCAGCACAGATGATGATGGCCATCAACAGTCAGGAGCCTTCACTTCTGGCCTTAACACCAGTTTTCTGGGTGAGGTCAGTGGAGCCATTGTGTTTTCTTGTTTTCACTTCTCTGGCTCTAGAGCAAGGCTAATATTTATCAATTTTACAGTTCACACTAGAAAGATTAATTAGCTAATGCTCATTGAGTACTTTGAAGACACAAGGCAAGAAATGTGTATTATAAAATAAATAAGAGCAGTGAAATCCTCATGGATCTTTCTTCAATAAATGCTTATAAGTCGTTCTCCTACATATTTTATCAATCTAAACTCTGGCACTCTCAATATAGAATGGTCTGGAATTGCCTCAGTTTCCCCATTGTATCTCCAGAACAGCATTAATTGGGATGATCACAAGCTTATTATTATTATTTTGGACTTATTATTTTGTCCCAGCATTCCTGAACAGTGTGGGAATGGGTGTATGCAGATCAAGCACAGAGACACCAGGCTCAGGGACTGGCCCTTGAGCCTGTAATCCAAAACCACTTAACAGGAGCCTACATTTGTTAAACGAGACCATCAGTCTTCAGCTATTTCTAGAAAAGCTGAAAGGAGAGGAAAAGGCAGTGAATCTTTCAAAACATGACAGCATTAGAGGCCATCTTTTCCTGCAGCTCCTGTATTTCTCTCAGCATTTTCCGTGCAGCAGGTCATTATGAATTACTAATTACCAGAGCAGGCCAGGAGGGTCTGTCGCTGACCTGCTGTGTAAGCTGGGCAAAAAAATGGGTCTGTCCCCTCTGCATTGACTCCGTGTAAAATATGTGCTCTGAAGAGGCTTGAAGCTTAATATAGGTCTTGTTAAGTGTTCATAAAAGACAGTGAAACCCTTAGATTAAGAGGTACACCAGAGGAGAATGATAGGGTTGTAAAATCTACTTCTACACATAACTCATATTTATATAGGGCCTTTCAATCTAACAGATCCCAAAGTTTTTTTTTCAGCATAACACCCTGATATACTGTGTTCACTTCACCTACCAGTTCAAGGCAACCTCCTCTGAAGTGAAATGTGGCAGCTGTTTAAAAGCCCCGAGCAGTAGTAAGTTCAATAATAGGGAGGCATTTATATGGTCTTACAAACTTCAAAGAGTTAATTCTCTGCCCCTTCAGGAGGCAGACAAGGTTTATTATTCCCATTTCACAAAGGCAATATAACAAGAGTGGACAAGAGTGGAGGAAATCTGCACTCCCACAGATTTATAAAGCAAAATTCTGTGCATGAGCCTGAAGTGCTTTTAATCCCACATAGAGAAAAAATATCAACACGTCTTATTAAAAAAAAAATCCTTTTCTAAAAATAATGATGCGGAGAGAGCTCTGATCTGGATTCTAACACCTGCCACTTCTGGTGGAAAAAAAAACCCTCCTCAAGCACGTGTTGACATAGAAACATCATGGACCACAAATGCTTCTGTGCCATGAAACAAATTGGGCGCTCAAAATATACTGCCAGGAATCAGACAATCTGTTTTAGGAGGTCCCAAGAGTTACTAAAACCCTCTTGAAATACAGCAGGAGAGAAAGCTGCAGCAGCCCCAATCCCACAGGCAGGCTGGCATTGTTCTTCCACCACACGCAGCTCCACAGTTCTCCCCAGCTGGCCTGCATCACTTGGCAGTGGTGCTTCCAATGAGCAGGAAAAATTCCTTCTGTTATCCCCAGAGCTTCTGCAAGATGGTCCTGAACTTGGGAAAAAAAAAAGTTACAAAATTGCTTGGGTTTCACCACTGACTCATGGGGAACTGGAGTCCCATCCCCAGGTGATACCACTGTTCTCATATCTTTTCTTCAGTGCAGTCCTGGTGCAGGATGAAGTAGGAGCTTCAAAGAAACCTCTGATCCCTGGGGTCCCAAACACCTTTTCACTTGGTAGCACAGAATTCTCCAGCTTTCACTCCTTCTACTGTTTCCCAGCAAGGATTTGCACTATTGCAACTTCCACTCTTATTTTGCAGGCCAAAATGAGAAACACCCTTTTTTAGACCATTTGATCCTTCAAAATCTGCTTGTGTCATAGTTTCTGCAGCCTCCCTACAGCCTGGGCAGCTTTCAGTTGGGGCTGCAAAGCTGCTTTCAGCTGTGCCGCCCAAGCTCCCAGAAAATGGATCTGAAAAATCTTCCATCCAAAAAGCCAATCCCCTGGAGATGCCTTGAGTTACTCCCACACCAGGAGGGATGCTTGGAGCTGGTGGAGGGTGAGCTGTGGTCTCTGTGTCTGGCAGGATCTAGGACAGAGAACTGGGAGAGATGAACTGACCCATGCTGAGCATCATCAATCCTCCAGCAAAGTGATTTCCATCATGGGAGCACATTTGCTACACGAATCACATCCCATTCATCACTGCTACTGTCTGGATGTAACTCTGCCAGCCAGGGCTTGGCCTCTCTCTCCAAAAAGCCCCTGATGTGCTGTACAGCAGCTTCACCCTGCAGGACCTGGATCAGTGCTGCTGCCTCACTCATTGCCCCCTTCCTCACTTCTTGGGAGCTCCTTTTCTTCCCTGGATAAACCTGTGCCTCACAGTCCCACTCTGCTGGGGAAGGGTGGCCAGGGAAGGAAGGGAGGATAGCTAGGGAAAGCAAGGATAACTTTAGCACTGTTAGCACTGTGCTGCAGGCAGGTACTGTGCCCTCCATCACCTCCCCAGAGCCCTGCAGCCAAGGGAGCTGCTCTGAGAGCAACATGTCATGGAAAACTGCTGCAGGGCCCTGCCAAACCACCTGAATTCACAGCCTGAGACTGACACTCCTTTAGGCACACGAATGAGGATGTAGAGCTCTGGTGCTCAAAGTGTGGGCCCTTCTGACACTGTGAAACTCAAACCCAGGAGCAAACTCTCTCCTTACTGCTGTGGCAATGAGCTCACAGCACAGAGCTTCTCACCTTCACCACCATGCAAGTCAAACATGCCACCAGTCCAGATGATGGCCCAGGGGAGGAATCTCCTTGGCACATTTGATGCCTTATGAGACAATGCAGATGTCGTGGAGGAGACCCTGTGACTTTGCTTCCTTGGCAACCTCAGTGCAGGAGTCTGTGCTGGCTCAGACGGCATCTGGCCATGTTCACCCAGTGCTCCAGCCCTGGAGAGGAGGCAGCCCAGCTCTGCTGGTGGCCTTGGTGGTGACAGCAGCTCTGCATGGGTCCGTGCTCTCCCTGTTCCATGTGCTGTGTGATATCCCAGCTCCGCAGGCAGTGCTGGCTTTGCTCTCAGCCCTGAGGAATGAGTGTTATGAAATGTGCTCTGCTGGCTCTGGCTGACGACATCAGTTGATTTCTCAGGCTGCCAGGGAGATTTGCAAGCTTAAGATGGCTTATAGATCCTTATTTACAGCTCAAAAGATGAAGCCCAGACCTAGACACCCGTATATTTGGGCTCAGAGGTTGAGCAAGTAAAGGCAATATTTAAATATCTCTCTCTCCTCTTGATTCCCTGCCTGTGGGATGTCTGTTCATCACAGGTACGAGTGTGGGGATGGAGCTGCCCATCTCTCCTTCACTGATGGCTCTGGGGAATCCCTGGACCCACATCACGGTGGATATGTCACTGTCCTTCCATGGAGAAAGGCATGGCACAGCCCCAGCTGGCTGAAATGAAGGGACAGAGGGGAGCCTGGGACATTCTGGCCACAATTTATGGGATGAGACATTGGAGCACAGGCACAAGATGCTCCCAGTCTTCAACTGGTGTTAAGTCAGCAAAAATAGAGAAGTATGCCCCCACCTGAGAAGTAGAGTTTTTCCATTAAATAAATCCTGCAGCTCGCTCTTTCTTTTTTTCCCCCTTCCCTCTTTAAATCTGAAAGAATCCCATTTAATCTGTAGGGAGCTTTTCCTGGACAAAAATCCCCACCAGGCTTGACCCTGACCTTTGCAAATGGAAATATGATGTAGTGAGAATTGAGAGCTGAGAGTCAACTGGCATCTTTGCTTTTGCTGCTGAAATAGAGGAGGTCGTTTCACATTTTTATTATGAGCCTCAGATAATGGGGAAGAAAATTAGGTAATTCCATTTTTTGGATTAGTTGGTTTTCTTGTCAGCTGGGAGATGAGATCTGATGTATGTGGAGAATGACTGGAGGCACAGGATGAACAGAACAGCTGGTCACAGATATTGTTTGGGATTCTATTTCTGCATGACCTGCTCCAGAGATATCAAAAGAGATTGTGGCTGTCTCCCCTGACATTTATACCTGCTTTCCAAGGCTGACTTCAAAGCAGTTGCTCTGCATTTGCCCACATTTGAACGAGTTGAGAATCTGGACCATTGTTTAAGGATAGTCTTGAAACTGACCTAAGCTTTGAAATGATTGAAAATGAGTTATGCATGGAGACATGAAAATGAAAGTACATCAGGGAACCCACAGGCAATAGCAAGATGTGCAGGACAGGGAGCCTTGCCAGAGCTGACAGGTATTTGTTTATGGGGAGAATTAGAAGCTCTACTTCAAAATCTGCAAATTGCCCCATGAAAGCAAGGCCTCCTCATCACAGACTAAACTCTCCACACAGGCACATGTGAAAAGAAGAGTTTGTTAAATCAAGAGCAGTGTTAGTAAAAAAAAAAAGGAAAAAAAACCCCAAAGATCACTGCGAGAAACATCAATAAGCACAGTGAGAAACAACAGGATACCAGGCAATCTTTAATCTGAGAAAAAAAAAAAGACACAAACCCTATGTCTAGAAAGCAAAGCCTGATTAAATTTAACAATAAGTATTTTCAAATAAACAATAACAACAAAAAAACCAAACAACCCAACAATATGTGTGATTAATGAAGCAAAGTATTTGATTTGTCATCTCATGGGGTCTTCAACTCTGGACATTCTGGAAGAGATGCTTTAGTGATACCTTAGCAAGCTCACTCGAGGATTGAAAGGAGCAGATTTGATGTTCTCATGTTTCTTTCTGATCTTAAAAATCACTGAGCCTTTTTGGATTTGGTAAAGCACTTGATAATATATCACAAAATTTAGCTCTTTGGATGATCTGAATACAATAATGCATGCACCAAATCACAGCTGAGTGGCTGCAAAGAAGAATACTAAACAGGGAGTGATTCTGTTAGAGAATTATGTTTATTAGAGCATCACAGAGATCAGGTCTTTGGTCTTTACTGACATTTTTATTGATGACTCTAAGGAAGGATTAAACAAAAGCATGACAGGCATTCACACAGTGACAAGAAGTTGAAAGGGATCACAAACACCAGGGTAAGCTGAAAGATAATGCAAAGGAATCTGGATAGACTAGAAACTTGGGGAAAAAATATCCCAGTGCAGTGAACCTGAGACCGGGGCAGATTGAAAGTTTCACCTTTGCAGATGCCTATAGGCTTTAAAAGTGATGCCCATTAGGATCATACCATGGGGTGAAAAGCCTAAAAAGTGCAGTGTGTGGGGAGATGTTCCATGTGAAGCCCTAGAGATGTGATACAGCGAGCCAGAAGGAAAACAACAGAGAGTCCTTTAGCATTTCTGGCAGGCAGGTCATTTAATAAACATGTCTACCAAGAATCTTCTCTAATAAAACTCGATGTATCATTTCCGTTCACCGAGCTGGTGTCATGTCTGCAAACTGCACACGGCTTTGTCTCCTCCATGCATTAATTTCCATCCAAATGCCCAGGCAGAGCTTCTGTTAGCCACCTCTGTTGACAAGAGTGGATTATTCAGGGAAGCGTAACTAACTCTCTCTTATTTCCCTGAAATCTACACTCGGCTCCTCTGCAGGCAGATGAAAATTGAGAAGTGAAAAAGTCTACTTGTATTTCCTTTGGTGTAAGTGCTTGGAGTTGGATTTAAGGAGGGATTCTAGAGATTCCCAACAAGGTTTAAAGCCTTGGAAGCTGCCAGGGTGTGCAGGCAGTCTTGATTCCCTTAAACCATCTCCCAGCACCTCTTGGTTGGAAGAGAAGAGGTCCAGGACAGGGAGAGGCCTCCTGGGGGACACTCTCAACTGCAAATGAATCACTGAGCTGTAAGCCCTGGGGAAACTGGGCAAATTCAGCCATTTGGAGCAGCTCTTCTGTGCCATCCTTCCCTTCAGGACACTGTGCCAGCAGCCAGGGAAGGACATTCTGGAGGAGAGGTAGGATGGAGCAGTGCAGCCAGGGAACTGAGACGAGGATCCGATGCCAGATTGCTCTGGATGGTTCCAGAGCACCCAGTGCTAAAGGATTTGGAGTAGGTGGGAGCAGAGGAATGATGTTTGCCTGTAGGTTCACACCACCCTGCCTGGCATTAGCTAAAGCCCTCTTTCCCCTTGTGGAAATGCTGTCTGCGTGATTTCACTGTTCTGTGACCTACAGGCCTGTCCCACCTTGCCTCTGACTGAAGCTGGTATGAATCCAGGTGCAGAGCATCCCGTGCCACCACTCCATCCTCCCCTGGCTGGCACTGCTGCCCAGTGTGGCTTTGTGTCTCTGAGAAGTAAAGGTCATTTTGGTGTTCTGCAGGTAGTGAAGGCTTTGAAGAGAGGCTTTGAAGTACACTATAGAAGTAGACATTATTACTCACTGCCCAGGGATTTGGAGAATGTTTAGTCTGATTAAAAAGGCTTTGCATTCTGCTGGCAGGAAGCATGACAAAAAGTGGAAAATTTTTCTGAGCTGAATTCAAATGAGGTGATTTTTCTATCAGCCCTTCTCCCAGAGAACGGGTATGCTGTTCTCTCCACTTGATGAGGCTTCATGCTCTAGCAAGGTTCACTCTACCAGTAAGGATTTGAATTTAGGACTGAAGTTTTAAGGGGTTTGATTTGAAATGGAGTTTATGGTACACTGGAAGACCGTAACTACATCTGGCTCAGGAGAGGGGCTCATAGGGTTTTTGGTGCTCAGGATTTAGAGGCATGGCAGATTTGGCAGGGACAGGAGTTGGCGTAGGGACTAAATTAGCAAATCTTCATAAGCTAGAACCCCAGTGCATCCTTAGGGAGGGTTGTATGTTATGTTTGGCTCCAAATTGTGCTATCAGACTCCAACTTCATAAACACCGCATTCTCTCACAGGTGTTTGGGTTGAGGAAAGAAAATTGGGAGAAACAGGATAGGTTTATGGACTAGACATCTTTCATCTGAACTGCAGTAAACCTATTAGCATCCCACAGGTGAGGAAGGGTTTGTGGCACTCTGCTGATAACAGCACTGGCAGCAGATGTTTAGTGCCAGGCAAATTCTTCACTGCCAACCCCATTGGAAGTGCTGCTTCCAAAAATTATCAGCTGTATTTGGGATGATGCTGAAAATATTTTAAATGGTGTTTCAGGAAGCAAAAACAAGAGATGGGAAGAAATTGCAGCTCACAAAGGCTAGCTTAAGTGACAATTTGTGTGGTAGGAAGCGACATTTATTTAGTTGGTTTGAAGGGAAACAAATATATTTTACACCCACTCCTCTTGTGTCAAAATTTAGTTGAAAAAAACAGCTTTGCTGCTGAAGAACTATCGACTATTTTCCCTTTCTGCTTTGCTTTTTAGAGGCAGTGGACGGTAGGTGTGAGATTTTCTCGCAATGATGAGACACCTGAATCTTCTGAGCAGCTCGATTCCTGTCCCAGGTGTCTTTCTGATATTTGAATTAAATAGATGATAACAAGCAACAGCGAATTTTTGGCAATTTAAGAAATAATTCTTCCTTTCCTGATTACTTATCTTTTTTTTTTTTTTTTTTTTTTTTTTTTTTTTTTTGGATCTTGTAATGTTATAATCCTACTATTTCTTAACTCATCCATAGAGACCCTCCAGCCACACAAAGATAAGGCTTCATGATGCTAAAGTAAAACCAGAAAAATCCTTCTCTGGAAATCAGAACAAAAACAACCAAACAAAAATTCCACTAACAAACCACAAGGTTCAGCCTTTTTAGGAAGCAACAAACCACAGTGAGAGCTCACAGATTTCCTGCTGCCAGCACACCTTTTGGACAGCACACCCTCCTCCTGATACCCATCTTCCCACGAGACATTCTTAGGCTCACACTGGGGATTTGGAAGCCTGGTTGCAGATGTTAACAGATGTTTCCCCAGAGAGTGGGTGCCACTTGCACATCCATAATCCCCTATGAGCTGATCCCTGTAACAAGATGCCACGAGGATTTAATCTCACAGCTTCCAGGGGAGCTGCTTCACACAGAGAATTATTCCAGGCAACTCAAGATCACTGTCATTCCAGGGAGAAGGCTGGTGCTGGGATGACAGTTCCAGGCACTGCTCAGTTAAACCAGGATCACAATCTGCTGCTGCTGAAAGGAGGGCCAGTGTGCCTCCTCCCTGCTCTGCTGGGTGTTGGGATTCCTGGGACCTGCAGACAGGTGTTTGGCCAGGAGTGTGACTCCCAACAACTCCCTCTTCCGTAGCCCTTTGGGGTGGTTCACGATTTACAGAAGAGCACCCAGGAGCAGCAGCTCCAAATCACAGGCATGGTGTGGGATGGGGAAGGTGCCTGAGCTCTGCAGAGGCACTGCCAGGGTGGGGTGCTCCACGGGGGATGGACACACGAGGGACAGGCACCTCTGTGCCCTTCTGCTGTTCTGGAGACTATTGGAGTTCAGTCCAATATTCCCAGGAGATTGTGCCTGTGCTGGCTGGCCCTCGCTGTTTGCCTATGTGGCAGCAGTGGTGTTTTCACCCCACTGGTACCTCAGGCTACCAGGATGCTGCAGCTGAGGGCTTGGAGACAAGCCAGGCATGCAAAGGCTCAGGTTTACTCTCCACTGAGAGGTTTCAAGGCGAGGGTGAAGGAAAGGAGCCGATTCTGATGGAGGGTTTTGATTCAGGGTTTTATTCCTGGCCCAAGGGCCTGTGAGTCCAGTAACTGCTCCAACAGAATCCCGACCACATGGCAGCCCAGGTCTTTTAACCAGGGAGAGAGGGAGGGAAGGAACACAGGTGACACCAACCAGGTACAGGGGGAAGTCCTAAGGGACAGAGGACACTTGGATGGCCCAGTGTCTTTCCAGGGGTGGGAAGCATCTTTTGAATCCTGCCAACCACTCGATGCCCTTCTGGAATGGCAGAGCTGACAGGCAGCACCCATCAGGGGACAGGATGTGGAAAGGAGGAATGATTGACAAACCTGGCAGGAGAATCATCTGAGAGGGGCCTGGGATATCTAGGACACACCACAACAGGAGACTGGCTCCAGAGGGATGGCTGCTGGTGAGGGCTGCACAGACACTCCGAGCTGCTCTCACAGCAGCAACGAGCACCGTGTGCTACAGCAGCATCCTACAAGGGCTCAGGTGGATTCCCAGCTTCTTCTGCTTCTGCAGGACTTCTAAGACATGGGTAAGTAGGTACTGATGGATGAGAGGCACTGTCACAGCACAGATATTTCCCCTTTGAGCTGGTCTGACTTTCCTGCAATGACAAAATAAGTCTGACCATGTCTGACGATGGTTCAGCTGCACTGGGAGATAGTGTAGAGGTTAAATCCAATTCTGTTCATTCCATATCCCGGTCACCCGCAATTCTGGATGGAGTCCTGCCACTTGGCAATCACTTTAAATCATCAGTGAACCTCTAAAACCATCTGAGGCTGCAAGATTAGCCACTAGCACCCCGACAAGTATATTTCATGCAGCTGAAATGAAGAAAACTAGTCTAAGGACATCATTTGCAAATTATCTTAAAAAAAAAAAAAGAAACAGAAAAAGGCTTGAATTATTTGTCAGTTTCCTTCAGGTTGCACTTCAGCAGGCCAGCCAGGACAGACTGCGTGAATAGGCAGTGAGGCAGTGGGAGGCGAAGTCATAATCGGCTTTTGTGTTCTTTGATTATTGTTATCCAAACTAAACAAAGATTTGTGGTTTACTGCTGTCCTTCCTCTCCCTGTTTTCTTTAGATTAACTGCTGCACTGCAACACTGTGTGTATTAGCAATATTGTAGAACCTGCTCAAAAGATAATCTCTGCACCCCAGCTTAATGACTGCACCAACCTCGTTTAAAAGGAATCTGCTGCTTATCACAGACTTAAATTACAGGCCTTTTGCAGCACTAACACTGGCTTTTAATGTCTGCAAAAAGCCATAAATGTTTTAGAGGGTTATAGAAATAACAGGCTAATGTCATGTGCTAACTAGGAAGGTGCAAAGACCTGGCCAAGTGTATCTGAAGTTCCTGCTTGCTCTACACCACCAGTCTTAGCAACAGGACATCTTTGCAGCCCTTGGACCACCCGTGATAGATGAGGCATTGCAGTTTTACTGCACTGCTGGTTGAGGTTATCTAGCAATAGTCACAGGAAGAATGATTAAATCTTGCAATTACCCTGTGCTCTCTTGTCTGACATCCAAGCTCAAACACCCTCTGATGGAGAGGTGATTGCTCCTTGAATTTATATCTCTGCTAGTAGCCTGGCTTTTTGGTTTTGAGATGTCAGAGGTGGGTTCATGGAGCACAGATCTCTCACCAGCTCCATTTTATTTCCTTTCTTACTAGACCCTGGTATTTTCCAGAAGGTGTATTACTTCAGCAGCAAATCCTTGGGAATGTAGTTTGCCTCATTTTGTACACATTTCATTTCTCTCACAGAAACACTTATTTATTCCTGCAAATCCAGCCTGCCTAAATCTGACGACTGAGCCAGCTTCAACTCCTTTGCTTATTTCTTCTCTGCTCAATTTCTTGCAAATTTTCCCCTATTCTGAGAGCTAAAAATACATCTGGGTGCTGCCTGGAGGCCATCTGAGAGCACAAAGGAAGGGGCAGCCCAAGCTTCATATGCATTGCTAAGCAGTGCATGAAGAGCCTTCCCCACAAACAGCGTTGCTCCTCTATCAGGCATCCATAAATACAGAAATCTGCCATTCCCAGAAGCAATTGCATACAGAAACATGCTCACTCCTTCTATTTAGCCAGCACAGACTCTTCTACAGAAAGCAGCAATTGCTACTGAGAGCTCCAACTCGTAATGACACTGAACATAAACGGGTGCAAACGGGAAGAAAACTCAGCAGGGAGAAAAGCTACACCAGCTCCCACCCCTGCAACCCACAGAGCCTTCTCCTCCAGGAGCGTGTTTGTGTCAGGAATGAAACACAAGCTTCACTGGAGGGGAAACCAAATACTTTCTGCATTTTTCACTGTCTGAATTTCCTCTCGATTTCTCAAAGTCGTGTTCTTCTACCAAAGCTCTTGGGAGCGCTGGCTTTCACAGCTAAGGGGGAGATGAAACCAAGATGCTGCTTCCTTGTTATCCAAGTGGGACTCTTTGTCCTACATACATGGAAAACATGACTTACTAGGTAAAATCTAAACCTCACAAATTAGTTCAGATCCCCAAAAGATGACTGCTCAGATAAAATGTTTATTATAGAAGGGCTGGTAAACTGTCCTTGCTCTCATTTATTACTGCTGTGTTCAGAACAAACCACATGATGTCATTGAAGAACAGAGTTGCGAAATCCCACATTCCAGACCAGGACCCAGGAATGATTCCCAAATTAGGCAAATGACATGTGAAATATCAGTAAAGGATCTGAGGAGGAAAAAAAAAAACTAAAAACAGAAGTACAAAAAAGCCAAACCAAAACAAGAAATCCTGAAGCCACTTGAAACAAATTATGCTCTCCAAAACTGTCGTGTTAATGGCTCTTCACCTCTGATATATTCACTCAAACTGCAGGAGGTGGTTCTTGTTTTGGAAGTTCTTCCTTCATCCTATGAGGGAGCACTGCTCTGCCAGGGGGATCTGCCAGAGGCCAGGCAGCAGCTGGCAAACATCTCAGAACAGGCACCAGGTAATGATAACTCCTGTGGGCAGTGCTCGCACCAGTGTTTGGGAAATAGCCCGCACCACCAAGCTGACCTCCTGCCCAGATGGAATTTTTACTGATTTATTTATTTTATTTTATTTTTTTCTGAACAGAAATAAACCAAGGCCCCATGCTGGAAACTGGGAAACTGCACAAAAGTCAGCAATGAAATAAAGCTGGAACAATGCCCAATTGAGACGGTCTAGGGGGCCTTCTGCACAGTGTCCACGTCAAAATTTCCTCATCCCAAAGAACTTCCTGCAAAACACACAGGATGCTTTTATTACCGAGTGGGTGGCATTTGATACAGCATCCCAATTGGCCAGGGAGGGCAATGAAGCAGAAATTATTTCACTGCCACCTCTCCAGAGGGACACTGTCCACAGGAATACACCTCTTATCATCTCCTGCACAGCTTAGTCACACATATAATACAGATCATGCCCTGCCAGCCGTGAAATACAGAGTTTAATAGGACAGAAATCAGGTCTTTCATCTTTCCCCTTTGTTTCACATCATTTCAGTGCCATTGTGTCCCTCTCCCCGCATACAATTATTTTGCAGCATGAAGCTCTTGGTAATACTGAACACTGAAAGCAAAAGTAAGTTGTGTTTGGCAGTATTGTGGCACAGGCACTTTGCTCCCTCATTTACTCCTCATCTTGAACACTGTTTTGGGTGCTACAATATAAGATTATAAAGCCTTTAGAGAATATTCAAAGGAGGGTTATGAAGATAGTGGAGGATCTAGAGAAGGGTGTTTGGTCACTGGAACAGGGTCACAGCACCGAGCCTGACAGAGTTCAAGCAGCATTTAGACAATGCTCTCAGGCACAGGGTGGGATTTTGGGGGCTGTCCTCTGCAGGGTCAGGAGTTGGACGATCCTTGTGATTCCCTTCCAGCCCGGATGTTCTATGATTCCTTTAATTCTATGATTTACACTCCCTGTCTGGCTTGGCTGATGGTACACTCACATGCTCAGTGCCCCAAGATGGTTTGCAGAACTACGGCTGTGATTTCCTCACATCTTACATTTTTAAAGATGTGAAAATCTGTAAATACATTACCCTAGAAGCAGAGCCCCAGTGATCAGAGAAAAGGCAAAAAGACATAAATCTGATGTAGGAATTGTTGATCTAGCAGCTGGGCCATGCTGACCCAGCAGCTCAGGAGGTCTGTGCCTTGTTTGATGGCAGTGTGAACCCTGTAATTGTTCTGCAGCTGGGACAATGTTGTGTTTTGTAATTAGAAGTGGCCACAAAATCATAGAAACAGAATTTTATGAGAGGACCCACTGTTACCATCAAAGTCCAACTCGTGGCTCTGCACAGGACACCCCAACAGCCCGACCAAGGCTCGAGAGCCTTGTCCAAATGCTTCTTGAGCTCTGTCAGGCTCGCTGGGCAGCCTGTTCCAGGGNAGCTGAACAAGCAAGAACCCTCAGTCGCTGCTCGTACGGCCCCTTCCCCACCATCGCGGCCCCCTTGGACCCTCTCTAATAAGAGCTGTTGGTGCTGAGCGAAGGAGCAGCGGCGGCCCCGGCAGCAGCGGGGCCCAAGGCAGCGGCGAAGGAGGAGGCAGCGGCGGCCCCAGAGGCTGCGGGGGCCCCGGGCCAGCCCCACCGTGCCCGGCTCCGGCCGTGCCCGGCCGCGGGGCCCCGGCGGCGGGAGGCGGT
>VZTB01004645.1:441889-479378 GCA_013397245.1 Thryothorus ludovicianus
CCGGCTCAGCCCCGTGCCCGCGATGCTCCGCGACCTCTCCGCGCTCAAAGCCGCCGTCATCGGGGCCTGCGCGCTCACGGCCGCGCTCATCGCCTGCCTCCTGCTCCGCGTCTTCAGGTGGGGACCGCCCGCGGCCCGGCGGGGCAGGGGGACACCCGCCATCGGGCCGCGAGGCCCAGGAGGGAAGCGCCTCCCGTTTTATTTATTATTATTTATCTACATCATGCCTATCTTACATATAACCGTGTATTATATAACCTGCTAGTGATGTGTTCAAAGCGCGGCGTGCGTGGCTGGCCCGGGCAGCCCCTGGGGAGCCGTGCGGGGCTGCCGGCCTGGCGCGCCCGCGCCTTCCTCGGCTCCTGCAGGAAATCAGGGCAGGATGCCGGGCTCCAAGGGGGATATTCCAGCGTGGGTACACCCCCGCTGCGTGGGGCCTGCAGTGGGCACGGAGCGGAACGCTGGGATTCCCTTGGAACGTGTGGGAATAAGGCGGGGTTGTTGGCGGCGGGTGGCTGGGATGGGTGCCCGAGGAGCCGTGGGGTGCCCGGCCGTGGAGACAAAGCCCGGCCGGAGACCCAGGCCCAGGTGGCGAAGGGTCCCGGCTCGGTGTCCGGCTGCTGGGTCCCGGCTCGGTGTCCGGCTGCTGGGTCCCGGCTCGGTGTCCGGCTGCTGGGTCCCGGCTCGGTGTCCGGCTGCTGGGTCCCGGCTCGGTGTCCGGCTGCTGGGTCCCGGCTCGGCGTCCGGCTGCTGGCCAGGGACAGCCGGAAAGGGACGGGAACAGCTGGCGCTCGGCGGCGGAGCCGTGGCTCAGGTGACAGAGTTGAACAAGAGGAGCTGGCAAATTCTTCCTTGTTCTGTGTTCATGCGGCTCCTTTGTGCATGGCTGAGTGCTCTGCTTCTCCTCTTTTTGAACTAATTCCGTGTGGGAAGGGCGGTGTTCACGATGGTAGTATTCCAAAGTGTGGTCTATAAAGAGAAATGATCAGGGCTGATACTTTCTGGAGAAGATGACATTTAACTGTATTCTGCTTAAGTGTGTGCAGCAGCTGGCAAAGGCAATGCAAATAAATGTGCTCATAAAGTAATGTGGTGTGGGAGAGCCCAATAAAGTGTTGAAGAGGGTTTTTTTTTTTAATCAATATGTCTGCTTTGCAGCTGTACAAAGTTGTCACGGACAAACAACAGAGTTGGTTAAGATTATATGAGCTAGAATTAGGAAGTCTATAACTAAGGCATTTCATTCTGCACTAAGTCTCTACTCTTAGTTCTGTATGATCTTGGAGAGTTTATTTTCTTTGCCACAGTTTCTTCTGAGTCTGTGTCAAGGAGACCTGGCTGAATGTTGGTGGCCAAAGAAGGCAAACTTTAAAGGCCTTCCCTATACTGTTATCAGCTAAAACAGGTCCAAGTTAAAGTCACCTTGGGAAAGATGGATTTATTCTTCCATGCCAAAGTCATCATTATACAGCTGATCAGAGTTAATGCAGCATTAAAGATATGTTAAAATAAGCACCCTCTGAGATGTCTTGTATATCTTTGGTAGAACCTGCTGGGGAAGTGGAAAATGAAGCTATTGGCTTCTGAGTATGTTTCTTTATCTGACAGAGCACTTGTTTGTAAACATTTATCCCAGTTGCAAACGAGACAAGAATACCAACAGGTATGTTTGTACAGCATCACACTTGTAGCTGACAACACAGATCAGTGGAGATTCTGTTGCAGAAGAGATAAGGGATTTACCCTCAATAAATGTAAAGCTTTTCTCCATCAGAATAAGAGCTTTGTTCACACTTAGTCAAAAACGTTGTGATTATTTTTCTGGAGAGTCATGGATTCCTATTAAAGAGATTTTGCTGAAATCCAATCTTTGATTAAACTTTCACTGTGAAATTGTTTTGTGTTGCTGGAAGTAAATTATCCTTTTTATGGGTTTTAGCAATGAAATAAACCAATGATTGGCCAGATACTCGTCACAGGTGTCGGATTAATATTTCATACATTTTTTATAAACATCTCATTTTTACATATTTTTCTGTTTATATTATTTTCCTTTTTTGTTTGAGTAGGAATAGATATGTTTCTCCAGCTTTCAGCTCAGTTCTTGAGACTCTCTTAAGGCAGTTCTCAGAGATTCCTCTTTATTCCTTTTGGAAATGTTATGCTCTGAATTCATCTGATGGTTGTGTGGTTCAGACTGTGGTATCACCCGGAGTGGTCTGAATTTCCTTTCTCTCTGTGGCTGCTGGGGTCTGTGAAGGCCAGCCAAGACTCTGCTATTTGTCTGCATGTGGCAAGGTCTAATTTGCTATAGTATTTATTTATTTATTCTTTTTTGCAAGCTCAGTCTTGGGTTTGCTTTCTTTCCTGCTGCCATGGGCTCTACATGCTCCCAACCCAGAACAATTTCCACAACAAACCAAATTCCATGTTATTCTCCATCAAATAGTTGGGTAGTTTGCATTACCAAGAAGCACTGAGTCTTTTGCAACAGACTGTGTGTGGCTAAACCCACTCTTTGATCTGTGTTTTGGATTTTGCCATTTTACCTCCGTGTTGTGCCCTGTTTCTCTCCTCTGGTGCAGCTCAGTTAATTCCGTTGCAATGCAATTCTTGGGATCAGCTCACAGGAAACACAATTTTTCTGATGTGGCCAACTGTGGTGGTAGACCATGTGCCCTCTAGGGAAACCTGATAAGTTCCTTTTGCTCCAGTGGGCCAGCTGAGAGTGACCCAAAGCTTGAGTTGCAGAAGTCTCTGCTCTGTCAGTGTTTGCATCATGTCTTGACCTGCCCTTGAACAAACAGAATCCTGGATTATAATGCTGTATATCCATTTTCTTAGAGAAAAGATACCTGCTTATTTTGTGTATTGTTGTTTTATTTTTCTTCTTGTTTAATGTTGATTTCTTCCTCAAATACCACTTTAAGCTTAGTTTTTCAGTAATAGCAAAACTGGTATAAATGACATTGAGGAGGGAGGTTCAACAAAGTGATCATTGCATACAAGACCCTTTGTTCTGTGAGCTGGACAGTTGCTCCAGGCCATCCAGGCTTAACCCCTGAGAGTTTTACTGAGTTAAAATAATGGTATTATAACCAGTTACAGTACTCCAGCAAAGACACGGCTTCTGCCAGCAACAGGAAAGAAAACCTCAGATTAAATTACGTTAAATGGAGAAGAAAATAAAACCAAAATCAACCAAGCATCCAACCCCAAAGCACGTGTCTGTGACCTGTGTTGAAAGCCATGGGCAGCCATTGGTCATGGGATCATAGAATCACAGCTGGGGGTGGAAGGGACCTCAAAGATCCCCTCATTTCACCCCCTGCCATGGGCAGGGACACTTTGCACTAGACCAGGTTGCTCCAAGCCCCATCCAACCTGGCCTTGAACACTTCCAGGGATGGGGCAGCCACAGATTGTCTTGACAGCCTGTGCCAAGGCTTCACCACCACCCTCACAGTAAAAAATTTCTTCCTTATATCTAATTTTAACCTGCTGCCTTTTAGCTGAAAGCCACTATTCCTTGTCCTGTCACTATGTCCCCCATCTCCAGAAAACATGAGGACTTGGCTTTGGTGCTTCAACTTTGTTGCATACAGCACCATCCAGAGAGCAGAGGGATCAACAGTTATGAAATATTGCTGATCTAATTCATCAGCTGGTAGGAAGCCTGGACTTTCCTGAGGTTTATAGTTCCATATATATTTTTTTTTTTTTAATCTGCTAAGGGAGTCCATTAACAGGAGATTAACTGGTCCTAATTCCATTCCGTATGTAACACTGCTGCAGTTCTGGAGGGACTGGCTTAATCAGACTTGCAGTAAGCACCCTACTTAGAAGAGATAAGGGTTTTTTTTTGAGTTTGGAGTTTTTTTTTTCTTTCTAGGGGATGGTACCCTCCCTCTACATCTCTTAGCAGGAGGTAAGAAGTGCAGAGACCTCTCTCTCTGGGTCAGGAAGAGAATCATCTTTGAATGTCAGGGTTGTGGACTAAAATAGATTAGAGGCGTAAATAATACAATGAACCAGTGAGTTGTGTCGAGCACTTACCCCAGCACATGATGCCTCAGAAAGGAGGGTGAAGTGCTGCATATGACTGGTGCTTGATCAAAATAGCCCCGGGTCAAAGTACAGACACAAAGTCAGCGTTCTGCTCTCTGTGTGTCCTTCCCTGCCATCTGGAGAGGGATGTATTCCTGATTTCGGGTGGACCAGGCACTCTGGTGTGCTGTGTGGTGCCCCAGCCCTGGCTCTGCAGTGCAAGGTTAATGTCCTTGCCCCCAGTTAACCTAGGTTTTCTTTCCTCCTCATGATTCTGGGCAAGACCTGTAGCATTCCCTCCTAATTACAGGGGGTGGCTGAATCAGCAGAAGCAACAGGATTTTTTTTAAGTGGGAGATGGTTTTCTTTGCTAAACTACCCAGAACCACTTCTACCCTGGCTAAACCACTTGGGGAGTTCATTGTCATTGTGCAAGGGCCACGCTCTGACCACAGCTTCCAGTGTGTTTCTTCTTTGCTTTAAAAAAAAACACCACAAAAAGAATGTGGCCGAAAAGGAGATGCTGTGTTTGCTCATGAGGTCTGATGTGTCCTGATCCTGTCCAGGAGGTCTCCAAAGTTCACAAAACATTTGTATTCTGTAGTTCCTGCCCTGAGCTGCTCTGCTGACTCTGCTGCCTGGTCCCACCTGCTGAATAAAGTGTTTTTCCTTTTTGTGCTGTCATTGCTGATGGTTACAGGGATCCCACTGAAGTTCAGGAGTTTTAATGTGAAACAATTTCCTGACAGGCAGCTTTATTCAGCGTGCATGTAGGGAAACTCCCAAGGCTTTCCTGCAAAGTTAGCTCAGGTAATTCTTCTGGTATTTATGAAGCCTGGGGGAGTTGAGCAAAAGAGCAAATGAGAAAGCAGACTGCTGGAAAGCAGATTAATGACAAATTAGCTAGATAATCTGGGGTGGAATGGATTGAGAAGGGGGTGGCAGGGAAAGACCTTTTTGCCTTATCAATGGCAAGCAACTGGTTGAAGCAGCTTAGCCAAAAACCAGTGGCAAAATGAGCTTCCTCCCTATCCTAGATGAGCACATCATTAAGTGAGGATGTGGAGATTAATAGGTCACTGTACACTGAGTTCTGTTTCAGGTCCTCTTGAACATGTAGCCCAGATAGACTAATTAATGGCTGGAGGCAAAAGGATTCTAGTTTCCTATTTCTAAAAATATCTGTTCTGCAGTAATTTCTTCAACCACTCCATTATTAACAGTTTTAAGATTAACTCTGTGGAATAAATTACGTTTTCTGATGGAGGGAATGAGGGAGGAGGGGTCTCAGTAAAGTGGGCCTGATACTTGGATAGGATCTTAGATGGAAACCCCTTGTAGCCTGTGTGTGAGTGCAAGGTAAGGCTGTGCTTGGTTAGTTCTGACAGGTTAGTCTTGGTCTGTGTTTAGGCTTCCCAGCATGAGTAAATATTTCTTGTCAAAACAGTGTTTTACTTGCAAGAGGAGACCTTTTTGCTGCTAGTTTTTAGCAGGGAAGCAGAGTAACAGAGAAGTGGTTTCAAAAGAATTTTGAAGAGTTTGTGAGTTAAGAGTTCTGCTGTACTGGATATAAAATTACTTGTTTCAACAACAGCAGTAAAAGAAAAACCAGCCCATGCTCTGCAACACAGCAGCACAGGTAGCTCTAAAGATTAGACCAGGAGGTGACTTTCTCCTCACTGCTGATGCAACCTCAGCCTTCAGAACAGGGAGGAAATGCAAACTGCTTCATCCCAGGGCTGGGACCTGTTTGTTCAGCCTTGGACTACTGCCCAAAAGCAGTGCTTGGCAGAGGTTCTGAGATTTCCACATCAGAGCTGGTCACTGATGTAAATTTCCTTAACTTTAAGCTTGGAAGGGATCACTGTGGTGGAGATGCACACTCAGGGCTGGAGTCCCAGTGTCTCTACAGTGCTCACACCTCAGTTCCTGTTGCTGTGTAACTCTTTTAAAGACTTATTGAGGCAAAAACTCTGCTTTTGAATCCAGCACACCTCTCCTGATGTGCCAGGGCAAGGCTTCTTGATGGTGAAAGTGCACTTGGGATGTGCTGACTGCTCAGAACCAAAAATCTGCTGGGCTGCTTGCTTGTGCCTGCACCAGCTTCCTTGTCATGCTTGGCAGGTAGCAGTTTTGTTTGCTAAAAGGTGTACAGGAAATTTCTGCATTTTGTTAACCAAAACCATCCACTTTTCTCCCCGAAGGCTGGCCGAGTACACATCTTGAGTATACATCTTGAATGTGTAATCACAAAAATGCATTCATGCATGAGCACTGTGACCTTCCTAGTATGCATGAAAACAGGAGGTGAAATAAAAAAAAATAAATGGACCCACGCAATTCCAGCTAGAGGCAGAGAGTAAATTGAAAAGCCACACACCAAGTGTTTATTAATTGAAAGTAAGTGTTGGAAAATAGATCTCTCAAAACCGTGGGATGTGCAGGTGTGTGAGCATCCCCATTTCCAAAGGAAGGTAAGGCTGACAATCTGTGGGAGGAGAGGGGGTAGGTACAGTTAGCTTTGAGCAATGGTTGATTGTTTTTCATAGCACCTGCACAGGTGGACCCTGAAGCTGCTTCAGATGAGACTCAAGGTTGTTGCTGTGGGAGTTGCTTGGCCTGACTGCAAGGAAAGGGAGCAGACAATTTTTTTACCCAGACAGCATCACCTCCTTGCTCCTAATCCTGCCTGGAACATTCCCGTGGCTCAGCAGGGCTTAACCTGTGCTTTCTCATCTGAATGTGTTCACTAAACCAGTGGCTGCTTCAGCTGATTAAGCCCATGTCTCATTTATTGAGTGTGGCAGCAGGAGCACGTGGTGGCTGCAGCCTTGGTGTGCCTGCCCTGGGTGCCAGAGCATCTCTGGTTTGTCAGCAGTGGAAAGACTGACGTTGATCTGGATTGCAGCTGACGAGAAACTGCTCCACACGCGGGCAGGAGCAGTGGCCTTGGAAAGGCAGCAGAGGATGGAGGCTGGTTCTGCAGCGTTCCTCTTTGGGGGGTCTGAATCCAACAGGGTCAGAGCTGCTGGGAGCAGCTTCAGCCTCTCCAAGGAATACTGTATAAAGGGAATCTTCCCCACCTCTGTTTCAGGTCTGGCAAGAGGATTAAGAAGACCAGGAAGTATGACATAATCACTACCCCGGCCGAGCGTGTGGAAATGGCTCCTCTGAACGAAGAGGATGATGAGGATGAAGACTCAACAGTGTTTGATGTGAAATACAGGTACTGCTCCCATCCATCCAGTTAGACTTGCTCACTGAGCTCTTGTTAGTGAAGACTTCTATTTCTTCTATTTTTGTGCTGGGCTAACTTGGCAGGGATGAGGCAGTCACAATCTCCCTCTTTGCCCAAGCATTGTCCCTTTCCTTTACACTCCTCAGCCAATTCCCAGCACACACAGCTCTGTCCTCCCCTGCTCCTGCAGTAGCCCAGGCTGTCTGCACTCCCCTTTCCCCTGCAGAGCAGCACAAGGGGATACACGTGTCCCAGATAGCTGACAGGGTTTGACAGACTGAACTTCCCCTCTCGGGCAGCTCCTGGCAGTCATTCCTGTGTGCTCACACTGGATGCTTGGAGGGCTGTGGATCAAGGGTCGTGGATCCAGGGCTGCTTTCCCAGGCACTGCTGTTGCTGTGAGCCTGGGAGGGAAATCAGAATCAATCTCCAGAAGATTTGTACCAGAGTGCTCCTGTGTTGGTCTATGACACAGAGAGGACTGTGGGCCTTCGCTGATGCAGTTATCCCTTAGCAACAAACTTTCTTTAAATATGTCTGTCTTTTTGAGACAGAAGTGGTGTGACAACCCAAAACTTCTGCTGCCTATTCTGGGCCTGAAGATTTATGGCAACAACTCAGCACATAAAGATGCTGCTTGTTGATTTATGGCATCAGGGTATCTGCATCTCTTGTTTTTATTTGCATCAAGCCATCCGTACTAGTCGAGTTGTGTTCTAATCCAAATAAGGCCTACTCTAAAATCTGTCCTCCTTTGGCTGAAATAAGCTCTCCTAATTGTAAAAATGCAAATCTTGACAACTTCTAACTGGAGATTTTACAGACTTGCCCATCTTCTAACTTTGGAAAAGGGGGAACACCACATCTGCTCTGAGCACATGTGTGCCAACATCTGAACCACACACCACTGTATGCTCTACTGGTTGTTTCCCAAACTATTGCATTAGTTCTCTATAAAAATCAGGAAGTAGTTGGGAGCCATGAAACAATGGAGGGTGTGAGTCAAGCCTTTATGTGTAAAAAATTAGTTCTTGCTGTAGCAGACTCCTATCAGTCCTTACCTGGCTGTTGCTGTTCCCTGTAGCTGCCCTGTGTTTGCTCTAATAATTTCAGCTTGTGCAGTTTGTACTTTGGGATCAAGCTTTGTTAAACCCAGAGTGCAGAGATCTGAGTCACCGTGTTTAAACAGCCACCACGTCCCAACCTTTTCCTTTTAGCTCCATGCTTTCTCTGTGAACTTCTGGAAATGGGATCTGAGGGTTTTCTCCCCAAAGAGTGAGAACAGAAGAATCTCAGTCATGGCAGAGCTTCAGGACAGGATGTTTGTGAAATTGTGATGAACAGAGAGAGCTTGCTGGAGACCATTTGTCTCTTGAGAGCTGTGTTCCTGTTATCTGACATTGCTTCCCTGGAGCAGGAACTCTGCTGCTATCACTGAAGGTATCAGCTCATCCTGGGCCCCTGTTCTTAGCCAGCCAGTCCTCTTTTTAGCTGTGGGAATTCCTCCTTTCTGTCACAGTGCAACAGCTATTAACTTGCATGTTTTCTGCAGTCCTTGCTGTTTCAGGCATACTTTTGTTTAGCTCAAACAGGGTTACTCAGTTTGGAAGGGAGGATCATCTTACAAACAGCCCCTTAGCAGTGCTAATTTTGGGAAAGCTTCTTTGAGGATGCATTTGCTGTGGAAGGTGTCAGGCTCTCTGGTTCCTTTGTGCAGCTGGGGAAGTATATCCCAAACAGTTCACAAATCCTGTCACCAGTAACGTGACTCCTTTGCAAATTGGAGTTGCTGAGTTTGACCACTGACAACCCCATTAGAATAGTCAGGACTTTTTTTATAGATAGGAAGAGAGGGATGCAGCTGCAGAAAGGGCAGCTCAGAATTGCCCATGGGAAGTCAGGGGACAAACTCCTAACAGGTCTTCTCTTGGGGTATCTGCCCCAGTCCTCCCCTACCCCCCAAGCTGGTATTCATGGTGTGGGATGCTCTGAGCTGGTGTATTTGAGATCCCCTCCCATTGCCCAAAGATCTGTGCTGGTGCTTGCATCTGTATTTGGGGGAGTAATTGAGATTCTGTGCTGTCTCCCTGTGTAATGCAAACAGCTCTCTAATTAAAAGGCAGTTGGTGTGGAGCAGCAACAGGGGAGAAGCGACATTTACCTCTCCAATTGGTTCTTGTGCAGTTAATTTTCTTTCCTTTAATGCTTTGTCCTTGTGCAGATTTGTTTCCAGTCTTACATGAGGCATCAAAGAACAGCAGACAGTGTAAATTGGGCTGCTGGATGAAGGTCGTTGCTATTTTTTTCCATTTTTTTTATCAGGAGGCTTTAAGGTTTTAGGCTCCCATTAGATCCTCCCCTGGCTTCCCCTGGGCAGTGGAGCAACAAGAAATAACCACCTTCCTCCAGTAAGGCAGGCTAATGAGACCACTTCAAAATCTCACCCAAACTCAGTCCTTTCTGTGGATGCAAAAGCCACCCACTGCTGCCTCTGTTGAATGTGTGTTGGATCAGATCCCCTCTTGGCAACCTCATTCCAGTAGCAGGGAAGCAGCTCTGTCAGTGGCCTCTAATCCTGCAGGCACAATTTCTGTGTGAAAAGAGGTGGAAAGTATAAAGCTAAGATTGTCACAGAGTAAAAGTGCCAGGTCGCTTGGACACATCCTTTAAAAGCTTACTGGAAACCACTGTTTTAATATGTGTGTTTCTGTTTGCTCTGGTATTGAGAGAGGCATTTGGATAAAAAGTTCAGGAATTGTTCTGAAGTTACTGTAGAGCTACACAAAGAATGCAAATGGAGCAATGGAAAGAGTGTTTGTTTCTTGATCCTCAATTCAATCTGTGATGAAGGCCGAAAAGCGTTCTTGTCCGGTTGATTCCTGGACCATATGAGCTATATTGGTCATCATTTCCCAGATGTCAGATGTTTTTTCAAGTTTTATGATGGGATTTGCTGCACATCTTCAAAAATGAGTTAGTGGAGAGCTAAATCCCGTCCTCCATACGTGCTTTTTCTCATCCCACAAATAGATTTTGATTTGAAGATTTCCCTCTCCTCTTTGCTCCTTTAGCATTTCCTTTCAGGAAGGCAAGGGGAATTTGCACGGGTTCTGTGATCTCTGTGATGGAGCCAAGCCACTGATTCATCAGGCATTTGGCACTCAGGGATACTTGAGTGGAGAGCAGTGAAGTAAAGTAGGTTACAGGCAAACATCCCCAACAAACTGGTGTCCATCCCCCACCACAGAGCACTCTGCTCGTTTTGAGAAAAGAGATTAAAACAGCTGCAAAAAGAACTAGTTTCTGAAAAGGTAAATAAAATTGTTAGCTTGTTAAGCTTATTAACTCTAGCGATGCTCATTGGGGGATTTCTTGTCAGCTTCAATAGGAAGCTGAAAACAAGTTCTGAATAAATTCCGTGGCGCCTTGCACATGAAAGGCTTTGAAAGCACTTCAGTAATCTGGGATATCAGCAGTGACTCCTCTCCCTGCTGACTTGCAGCTGTTGGAGGCAGCGAGTTCTGCTCTTGCTTTGCTTGCTGAGCCCAGCTGGGGGAATTTCACAAATGTCCAGGGCGATACCTGCCTGTGACAGCCCAGAGCTGGGGAAAGAACTTGGAATTTAAATGCTAGTCCTGATGTCAGGCTCCTAAATAAAAACTGATAGAAAGTTTTTCTTGGGGCAGATTGAAGCCTCTGTCCTTCCTGTCGGCTGAGTAAAATTCCTCAGTTTGTTTTCCCTGTGGATTGTCATTTTTTTCCCTCTTACAGCAGCAGCACTAGCAGAACACAGAAGCAGTTTAGGAATGCATCTTCCAAAGTGCTCTTGAAAGGAGAAAGATTTATGTGTAAGGAGCAGTGGCAGGCTGAGGGGAGAGGACAGGAATATTTATTCAGCCATTGTGGATCTAAAGGGCCTTTGAGAGCTTGCAGGATGTTTTTTAGAGGAAAGATGCACCACATGTAACGGCTGGATTCTGGATTCATCCCTTTTCCAGGCACTGGTAGTATGGAACTGTAGAGAAACATCTTCAGCACAGTTGCAGGGCTCAGCCTTTGATGTACTTGAGTCTTGGGAGTCCCTGTAAAATACGGGTTACACAACTGGTGCCCTTTCTAGGACTACATCCTTTCCAGATCCTGACTGCATGTGCAGCTCTGAATGGAGCATGGAATTGTTCCGTTTGTTACTGTGAGGTGTTCACTCTCAAGGGAGCAGCTCTAATGGATTTTGTTTTTTTCCAGTGAAAGCTGCAGGCAATTCTGGATGATGCCAGGTGAATTGTACCGGGGTTTATAGCAGCTTATTTTTTTTCCCCCAGCAGGCAGCAGTGACAAGTTGTGTGTAAATGGAGGGGTATCATTTATCCTCATCTGAAGGGGGTGCAAATCACCAACACAGGCAGCAGCTCACTATAAATACAACAAATTGCCAAAGCTTTGGTGCTGCTGTTACGTATTCCTCATAGTCCCACAGCAGGGGAGGAAAAGAGATAGTCAAAAAGCAATTTTTGCTGGGATTTGAAGGCCAGTTCTTTCCTTATGATACTCTGACAGTTGTTGTGGAGTACACCATGTTCTGCTTCTCTTGCAGTCCTGGGGGAAGGCTCTCTCCTCTTTCCTGGAGTGTAACAAGTTCCTGTTAAGATTTTTTTTGAACCCTGAAGCAGTTAAGGCAGTAGGGTGTTGGGAGGAGCGTCCATAGCAAGGAGGATGGTCCGTGTGTGTTGGTGGGTAATTTCTTCCCAAATTTGCCTTAAACCAGGACAGGGGTGCACTGGTGTGCACAGTAAAAGCTGTGAGGAGCAGAGTGTGGTTTCATGTGCCTCCCTGTGCACATTCCCTTCTCAGGATCTTGCAGCCTTTGTCTCATCTAACTCTGCTTCTGTCTTCCCTTGATCTCTCCTCTCCTGGTGTGGCATTAACATCCCATCACTGCCCCCACACACACGAACTGCTGGAGGGGACTGGTGGCAATCCCAGTGAATGATGCTGCCTTTTCCTTTGTGGCCATCGGGATTTCTTTTTTCCTCTTGGCACGTGGCTTCTCATCTCTGCCTGTGAGTAATTTTAATTGCAAATCTCCAGCTCTATTAATTCTTCTGCTTTCCAGGTAAAGCAGCTCCGTGGAGCGCCGGTGCCCTGCGAGACATCATTCTGCTGTCGAGGGACCTGCTGAACCCATAACTGTGAAAGGGGAGGCTTTCATCTCTGCAGTGTTACAGCCAAACCCAGCCTCACCTCCTCGAGGTGCTGTTTGTACAGCAGGCTGTGCAGCTTCTGACTAAAGCAGCACCATTTGGTTCCCTGGTGTCCCGACCCCTGCGTTGGAATGACCAGAGTTCCTCTTTGCAAACTGGGCTCTCTTGCTTTAGGAGGGCTGCAGTGTCACCAAAGCATGACAAGGTGCAGCTCTTTACAGCCTAAAAAAGTTTGGCAGAAGGAAGAAGACAAGATTAAAACGAGCTGCCCCAAGGACTTAATTTCTAAAAATCCTAATTCAACACTTCAGTCACTGCTAAACTTTGGTCATTGTTAAACGGATCATGTGTTTAAAAAAAAAATCAAGAAGTATTTTTGGGCCTTACAGAGGTGACTTAGAACTTAAGATGGTAAAAATGAAAGCCATGCTGAAATGCCACACTATGTTTGGTGTAGGGTTTTGGGTGGGAAGGGGCTGGGAGGTTGACTCATGTAGGAAATTTTCTTGACTTGCTACTGATGTTTTTTTTTTTTTAAACAACAATTGCACTCTCATTGTCCCAAGGAGCTCTGATCAGATCAACTTCAGTAAGTGAGACCACAGGGAAATAGGAAGAAACAGGCTCTAAACTACAGCAATCTTGGATTAAAAAAGATATATTTTTGTAATTTTCTGCCCTTCCACTGGGAGTAAAACCAGTGTTTTGTACTGTCCTGTGCTGACTGTAACTTGTCTACAATTCATTACCTTTTTCTAAGCAAAGTAAGTCCTCATGTGGAATGATGGGATTGCAGAGAGAACATGTCATTTTTTTCATGGAATCTTCATGTAAGTGATCTTATTCTCTGTCAAACTGGAAGTTTTCCCTTACTACCTGCTTGACAAAGCTCCTTCAACTCAAGGACGCGTTTTTAGCTGCTGCTCCCTGCTGTGCTTTGTGCTGCAGAGGTCAGAGCTGTGGGATGACACTGTGGGAATTAGATTGCTGCATCTGGAAAGGTCGGGATTGGGAGACCACAGGCATCCAGGCATTCCAGGCCAGGGTGGAAAGGGCAAACCTAACTGGGTTAGTTTCTTTATTTTGTGGTTTTCCTTTAGAGTAACCACAGATGAAGTTCAGACTTTACTGTTTACTGCACTCCTTAACACCTTTTATTTTGGGTTTTTAAGCTGGCTGGAACCTTGCTTTTCTTGGGGAACACATCTTTTCCAATTGTTTTAGGATTGTCCCACTGTTTGCTTGACCCTCTCCCAGCCTTGCAGTTGCAATCCCTCAAGGAGACTGCAGTTTCTGGCAAAGCACCAGCCTTGCAGCAGGCTGCCACTTTTGGGATTTTTATCTTCTTTTTTTAAAGCCCCATTGAGATTTGAGGCTTGTTGAGAAACCAAACTGCTTTGTCATGATACCACGACCTGCGCCAGTTCTGTGTGGTTCCCCTTGGCCCTCAGTCAGTGAAAGGAGGGGAAGGGGAATTTTTTTTTCCTTTCCAGCAGCCTTGTGCATTCATCCAAGCAGCTGCCATACCACAGCTTGCTTTCCCTAGCTGTGACTCAGCAAAGGCTTTGCAGACAGCCAATTCAGCCCGGATGGAAAGATCCCAAAGCAGACTGTTGTGTTAATATTAGTCATCAAGGCAATATAAAATGCTCTGTTATTTTCATTCATGGAATAGCTTGAGTCATTCTGTGCCACTGTTACCAAGCAATATTTGGTGAGGGTGGGCTGGGCAGGTTGTTCTGGCTGGTAGGAGCCACAGGGAGCAGAGAGTGGAATGGTGCTGCAGGTTGAGGGGAGGTCTGGAGCTCTTCCCTCACCTCGCTAAAATAATTTTCAGGCTCTAGGCTGGGTGCTCCAGATGGACACACTGAGTTTCTTCAGGGCTGCAAGACTTTGAAGGCTGGGAACTGAAATTCTTGGGCAGACCAAGCCCTTTTGAAGTCAGAGAAGTGGCAATGCTGGGAGGAGAGAGGGAGGTTAAAAGCTTCTGTTGGCATTTGCAGAAGGAGGGGACGGGCTGAGGTGGCTGCCCTGTGTGTGCAGGCACCATGGCAACTCTCCTGCCATGCTCATTAATTAAGCTGAGCATCAGGCACCCTCAGAGGGGGGGTCAGGCAATGAAACCATCCCTTTGCACAAAAGAAAGGCAAGACCAAGTTGGAGAGAGGTGAGAGGAGAAGATGCATGAAGGGCACCTCTCCATTCTGAGGGCAAGTCGGTTCTTGAAATAATTTTTTCCAGCAGCTTTAGGTCACTTGCTGAATTGGGCTGGCAAAGGCCTTCTGCTCCCCTTGCTTGTAGTTTAAAAAAACAAAATTCCCACTATTTTCACAACATGGCCAAATCTCAATGGTGGACAGGGACCAGGTATTTAAGATGTTGAAGATGGAGGTTCTCAACAGCAGCTGGGATTTCTTGACTCCTTGGCGAAGTCCCAAACTGTGTGCCATAAGCTAAAAAGGGCTTATAGGGCAGCAGCAGCTGCTTGGTGAAAGTAAAAGGTCAACCTGACCAGTTGCTCACAGTCATGAAAATAATCTGAATGCTCTGTCTGATACTCAATTGCTGATGCAAATGTGAGGCAATGTTTACCTCTACAAAACTTGCTGTATGTGATTTAAAGTGTCTGGTTAAATATTCTATAGCTATATTTAGTTAAGATTTTAAGAGCACTTGACGTGACTCATCTAATAGTATATATATATGAATATTTTTTTAATTGTAGAAATCAGCTTAAAACATAGTTTTAATAATTTGAACTGTTTGGTTCGGGTAGTTCTAGGAGTTCATCAACGAAGAAATAGCCATTAACCACTACATGAGTTTTTTACCTTAGTGTTCTGTGTATCTTACACTGCAGATTTAATCTGATTGTGACTGTAACGTGTCTTAGTATCTGCTGCTATTTTGTGTTGCCTAGTCAAACTTGCTTTGTTCAAGAGCATTTTAAAAGGCATATTTTTTTCTAACAGAAAATGAAAACAGAAATGTTATTACAGCTGTCTGCCTGTAGCTCACTTACTGCTTAAAGACTCCACCGACTGAGGCAGAGTGTGTGAGTCAGAGGCTTTTCCTTTTGTGCATGTGGAGGGAAAACCCTGCACAGGATTGCAGCTCCTTGACTCCAGCCACAGCCCTGTCACCAGAGATTACACTCGAGAAGCCAGAAATCAGCGTGCCATGCTCACCTGTAGAACTGAGTACACAGACAGCTTTGTATTTGCATTTTCCCCCCTTTTGTTCCCTGGAAGCTGCAGGGACGACTGCAAAGACTCATTTAGCACACTGACTTTGTGATCCCTTAGTTTTTATCTTAAGGCCAAACTTACTTGTAAGAGTCTGCAGGCACTAATGAAGCTTGAACACATAGACACTAATTAACTCAAACATTTTGTTTGTTCCCTCTAATTCCGTGTACATGGTATAATCTCTGCAGGGTGGTGGGCTGTGGTTTTTGTTAAAGATTTTTTCCTTGTTAGATGAGTTTCTGCTGCTGCAGTTTTTGTGTGAGGAGGTATCAGGACCATGTGTTCAGTTTTGTGCAATTGCTTTGAAGTTTTTTTTAAAAAGAATTTGTCATTGTGACCAAAGCTTCTTTTCAAGGAAAAATTGGTTGCCTTTGAATGGATGTCATGTGTTTCAGTAGAAACTGCCATCATTAAACATGTTCTTGAAATCCCTGTGCTGTGTGTTATGTTTTAGGCAGGAATAGGAAGGAGGTGTTGCTTTTTGGAATGGGGTGGATGTCAGAGCACCCTGTGTGCTCCATTATTAGAGGGTTGCAAGTCCCTTTATCCTTTGTCTTGGAATCAGAGCCTGAGAAGGGGGGAAACTAATCACACAACCATCAGGAGGATGGGCTTACTTCTGGGATCAGAAGGCAAAATCCTCTGCACTAGGGAAGGGATCTCAGTGCCTTTGGCTTCACAGCCGTGTTTGGTAGCTCAGAGCCTCGCTGTCCCAGAGTGTCCCCTCCCTGGGGTGGCCAGGTCACACCACAGCTGTTCAGCAGAACTCCTTCCCCTCCAGACTGGCTTGTTGAAGTTGCCCATCTCAAGCAATTTTGCCTTGTGGCTTTCAGGGCACTGTGAGATGCTGAAGTGCTGGGGATGAGGAGCAGGGCAGTGTGAGGCTGCTTGTTCCACTCTGGGCAGCTCTCAGAGGACTGTTTTCCTCCTGGATATGGAGAGCAGACACTCTTGGGCTCTGGAGTACTACAGGACAGACTGGTCCAGCATCCTCTGCATGGATTAGCTCTCTGCCATGTACCACATGATTTCTCTGCCTTGATGTCTTCATCTCTTCAGGAGCAATCTAACAGTAATTCAGTGCTGCACACAAGAGGCAGCTGCTGTCCCGCCTCTGCCTTTTGAATTATGTCCTGCCAGCAAAGTGAAGCTCAGTCTAATTCAAAATACCCAAAGCAATGCTGTCAGCCTGGAGCCAGCTGAGCTGGTTTGTGCAGGAAGCTGCAAGAGCCCTCAAGGTGAGCCCTGGCCTAACCCTGGCTAAGCAGGACAGGCTGCTCCGAGCACGGCTGCAGGAGTGAGGATGTGACAGAACAAAAGGCACAGGCTGCCATCACTGGTGTGCTCACCTTTCTGATGGGGTCTCAAGTGGAAGATGAGTAAATGACCTGGGGAGATTGTTACCTAAGTAAGAGCTGAAGAGCTGGGTTTGATGAAGGTGATTGCAGCTGAGGCTTCGTGAGGAAAGAGCAAGGCTCAGCTCAGCCCTTTCTGAATTTTGACATGGGGAAGCCCAAAGCTGCTACATAGATTTTCTCAGGCAAGGCCTAAATTTTTTTTTTTTCTAAATGGATCTCATTAAGGAGATGTTTCTGCAGTATCTAGAAGAGTTCTGCATGGGCCAGAGTACAACACAGCTTCCCCTCTCCTGTGGGTGGCTGTTACCACCCTCGTACAAGCTGCTGCTCTTATTAGCAAGTCTGTGTGCAGGAGTGAGGTTAAGTGAACAGAGCTAATTCACATTTATAACCCTGGCAAAGGCAGGGGGGTTGTCTTCCTTGTGTCTCGGTGTCAATGATCTTTGGATGCCTTGATACTGATAACTGCAAAATTGTCAGTGATGTGTGGCAAATGCTATCAGAGACGGGAGCTGAACACAGATGATTGGAATCATGCCTGACAACAAGCTCTATTAAGAGTATGAAACAGGAACAGCTCTAATTGCTTAAGACCGAGTAGTCTGTAACTAGGCTGCACAGAAACACTGAGGAGAGTTAATCTCCCTATCAGCTGGCAATTACCAATTTGGAAGAGGCCAGAAACTCTTCTAGCTCTGGTTTCAGGCAGACACCCACTCCAGGCTGGCTCACTTCTCCCGTGGCCGTTTGCTCACAGCATGTTAGATGAGCCAAATATATTTCAAAACAGTACTTCTAATTCATGGAAAACAACTCTTCAGCTCAAGGAAGCAGCATGGAAGGCGTGGCCATTGCTTTTAAAGCTAAGAAGCAAAGGGTGTTAAAAATCCAGATGCAGTTTTTGATGACTTAGGAGGCATAAAGCTGATTTCTAGGCTTTTCTCTCCCCACCTGCTGGTGTCTCCAGCTCCTTGTTCCCTCACTTGCCTCCACGTTGTGGAACCAGCAGCACAGGGGAGCCTCCAGCTCCATGGGGAGAACCCACTTAGGCTGCATATGGACAAGGAAGGAAAAGGCAGGTCCTGAGGAGCTTGAGCAGCTGCTTCAAAGCTTCAATCAGCATGTTTAATCTCTATCTTGGAAGGTGCTACAATCCTAATTGCCATCCTTTGAAGGCTGCCAGCCCTGGCTTGAGAACACTCTCCTGGTTGTTGCCTGTCTCTGCCCAATCCATCCTGCCCAGTGATGGAGGGAATCCACTGATCTGAGTGTGAAGCAAGGACAGGGACTCAATTCCCTGGCCAGGGTTTCAGCTCTGTCATGTGCAGATCTGAGACTGTTGGTTTGAAGGATGAGGAGGGATAAGGATTAGATGACCTACTACACCACCTCAGCCAGGACAATTTATTTTAAGGCTTTTCTGTGAAGGGTAACACATTATCTGCTTAAAGTTCATCCTGACTCCTCTGAGCTTCTTGCAGTGTCTTTTTCTAGATAATTTAATTCAATGTACATGTTGTTATTCTGTCCTATCAACAGTTTAGCATCAGATACCTGCCCAGGACCCTTACCAATTCCAAAAGCCAGATGAGCCAGTTAAAACATCTTCTCTGACCTGTTCTGAGCAGCACAGAACATCACTGGGGACTCCTCTGCAAAGTCTAAATGCTGGTGAAATAACCAGGGCATAATTCCCTCACATCCAGATTGGAAAGGACTCTCTCTGGGCTATAGGATCAACCTCCCCTCCAGACTCACTGGCCCTGCTCACAGTGAATCCTCAGCTGTGAGTTTCAGATGTGCATTTCTTGCCAGGGAACAAGTCTGTTAAAAAGGCCTGTGTTGATGTGGCTGGTCCTCATCAGCTCTGGTGCCAGCCCAGAATAACCACTGCACTCTTGCTGAGCAAAAATAAACTCTTTATCATCAATTCCTTGAAGCATCACTTCCAAATCCTTTGCCTCCTCCAGCTGTTTCCCCTCCACGGATTTCCAAGCTGTCTGTGCCTTGATACAAACATATTTATCTGAAGAGGAGCTCTTCTTTACAGACATATTTCTCTCCCTCTGCCCTCAATTCATAAAGGTTTAAGCTCAGGTCAAGAACATTTGACATTTCCCCACTTCATTTTTGCCTGGCTGTCAGCAGAGTTGTCTCAGCAGTGCCTTTTGGACATTGTCTGAAATTACCTGGTTCTCTCCCTCTCCTTGCATACGGACTCGTACAGCACAGATCCAGTGGCACTGAGATAATTCTCAGGTAAAGAGAAAAAAAACAAACCCCAGTCTGTTTAGGCAATGTCTCCCATTTCCTTTACTGTGTATAACTTTTTTTGGTCAGACCAGTTCCTCTTGCTAATGGTGCAGCAATGCTTTCAGAGCTCAGCAGTGCATGCAGTGGTCCCTGCCCTTCTTCCTCTCCTGCCCCTTTTCCCATCCAGCTTCCCGTGGTATTTCTGCCTCCAAATTTCCAAATTCCTGTCTCCCAGCCACTGTGTGTTACCTGTGGTAGAGACTAACAACACCTTTGTGGATAAAGCTGTGGCAAAGGAGAAATAAATCTCTTTATTTTGCACTAACAAGGTAAAACATTGCTGCAGCAACCTACTGATGAGGATGGGTCTTGCTAGAAAGGCAGGGGTTATCCAGAGCAAGGCTGAGATTCTCAGGAATTGCCATTTTCCATGTCTGACTCAATGGGCAAACACAGAACTGGGTGATCTTTAAGGTCCCTTTCAATCCAAGCCACTCTGTGATTCTGTGAGTCAAGGTTCCAATCTGAGCTCCTGGAGTTAAGAGGCAGGAATGTTTAGGTGCTGTTAGTACTCCTGGAGCTTGCTAAGCTTAAATAAAAGAATGATCCTGCTCAGGGTGCTCACAGACAGGGCAAGGCTCTTGCTGAAGAGCTTCTATTTAATGAGCTGTTCAAATGAAGGACATACTCTGTCGCTCTGCTCATACATGGTATTTTTAAAATCACATATTTGCAGTGCATTGTTCATTGCTGTTCAAGGAAACAAATGATTTGCTTTTAACATAATCATGATCAGAAATAAGTTATTCAGCGTTTACTGCTTGGAAGTTAAAAAAGGAATCTGAATTTCTTTACAGTTCCTCCCTCTTTTTTTTTAATAATAGATATACAAGCTGCAGGGCACACTTTTATGCTCCTGTAGCCAAGATTTTATAGAATTGACTAATAATCTATTTTGCATATTTATAAACACTTTATTATTTATTAATGGTGCATTTCAGGAGTAAATTTATAATCCTGCCATGTGATCTCAGCCTTTTAGAGAAAAATGGTTGCTCGTGTCAAAGATCTGAAAATTAGAGCTGGCATAACAAAGAAATGAGTGAGAATATCTCATTAGTGTGAGAGCAAACAGGCAGGAGCCTCTGCGAGGGTGCAGGCACGGAGATGTCCAATACAGAACACAGCACTCAAGATGTATCAATTCCTGCCCTGTTTGCTCTAAACCCACAGCACAACCCTCCACTCATGTAAAAGCACAGGCTCAGTACCCCCAGTGCTCACTCTCCCAGCTGACATTGCTGCCCTTGGCTGCCCCACCTCCAGGCATTTTAAAGTTCAGGATTTTGAAGAGTCCTGATGTCCACCGTGGTGGGTTCAAGGCTGAAGATCAGATGCAGGTGATCAACCACCTCACTACTGCTGGAAGTCGCAGATCCCTCACCCTCTTCCAGTCTCAAATCTGGATGTCTCAGGCATCCCCTCTCCACCCTGGGCATTATCAAAGCACTTGGAGAGGGGTGCCAGGAGCATACAATGTACAAATGTAGTTTCTGATACCAGCATTATTTCACTTACAACAAAAACACCTTCTGTGTGCTCAGAATAAATCCTCTGAGCTACTTTTTCCACCTTACCTGTCTCTAGGAAGCCCCTGGAGATCTCTCTGGTCAGGTGTGGAGCTCTGCTGGTCTCCACCAGCTCGTAGCTAACAAAACACTTCCCAACCACCTGGTACCACTTGCAGTGATTGCTCCACTTGTGCCCTTTATCATTTTCTGGTCCTGAGCCTTCCCTCCAGTCTCATTAGGCAACCAAACTCCTGCCAAGCCCTGTCCTTTCTAAAGCTGCTCCTCACACCCCAGTCACTATCCATGAGTCCCAGGTGGAGGAGGAAGCTCTGTGAAGAAGGCACAAGGCTACAAACAGAGCTGGCAGCTTGTGTAAAGACATAGCATTGGGCTGGAAGTTTCTTGGTTATTCAGATTTACCAATTCACCTCCCTTTAAGTGCAAGGATGATGTCCCAGTGCTTGACCTGTGGCACCATGGCTGTGCTTCTGGGGAAACCTGTCATTTTTGGAACCCCTATGTCCAGAACTTCACAATGCAAAATCCTCCAACAGCTTCAATGGTGCTGTGTGCTTTACTTGCCCCTAGAAGATGCTTTCCCTTGGCTCATTCCAGCCATAAAATGAGTGGCACTTCCTTCCCCAGTGCCAGGGCAGGGTTATTCAGCTGTTTAACTGCTGGGCTTGGAATCTCTGCACGCCTGGCTGGCTTTCCATCAGGCTGGGCTTGCAGCTTGTGCCAACCTGGGCAGCCTGAGCCATAGGGAAGACCTGTCAGAGCTCCATCCCTTACCCAGGGCTTCCCAAATCAGCTGGGGCATCACCACAGTGCACAGAGGGCTGCAGAACCTAAAGCTCCCACAGCCTCAGGTCAAAAGCTGGGAACCACATCCAGCTCTTTTTGCTCCAAAAGAGCAAGCAGGGAGTGTGTAGCGAGGTCTCTCCTGGTAAGGGAGAGGTGATTAATGAGTCTGGCTCATAAAAGCTGGGAAGGAGAACTGAGGAGACCTGCCAGGCTCTTCATCAGCAGAGCAGGCAGCCGGGCACAAGGTGGGTCTGTTCCTGTCACGGGGAGCTGCTGTAGGATTTGCCCTGTGCCAGAGGCATCAAGATGCTGCTGCTGCTCCGGGGCAAAAGCCTCTGAAAGGTGATGTTTCCTCTGCTCATTTTATTTTGTTTCTCTGAAAGGAGCTCGGAGTGTTTGGAGTTTTCTTTGATAGGATTTTCAGAGGAAGCAGAGCACACCGGCTGTGCCTCGCCTTCTGACGGGGAGCAGGAGGGGAAAAACACAAGTGGAGGGGAGAAGGTGAATGGAGCCCCAGTTTGGCAGATTGGAGTGTAGCAACATGTCATTAATGCCATCTAATTGTTCCCTGCACCTCGAATAATGTGAAAAGCATTAGCAGTAATAGCAGCTCCATTATGTTCCTGTTTTGATGTGCTGTCGAAAAAGGTAAAATCTGAGGAAGGACACGAGGAACGACACGAGGTACGTGGAATTTTAGGCTTCCTTTGGCATTTTGTTTTTGTGCAGGACCTGAAAATACTTCATTGCAGCCTATTAAGGGCTAAGAAAAATCTGTGCAAACAGAGGAAACATTTATGGAGCTCACAAATATCAAGTGTTCAGCAGATGTGGGGCTAGTCAGTGGTTTAAGTGCTGCCCTGAGCTTTTGTACACCATGTCTGTGGCCCTCCCAAAAAAAACATGAACTGCTGGGTCAGAGACCAAGAGACTTGCACAGAGCTACCTTTATTTAGCAGAACTAGTTCTGCTGGCTTAGAAACTTTGTTGGGATGGAGGTAGAAGGTGCAGGGGGAACAGCCTGGCTTGAAACACCAGGGGGAGAATCTGTTCCTGCTGTTGTGGAGGTCAGCTCAGCCCCTGGTGATGTGTGTGTAACACGAGCAATACATTAAATCATCTGGCTTGATGGCTCCAGCCCTCTCCTCATCACACTCCACTCTCATCTCTGGGGTGTTTGGAAATGTGGTGTGGCACCTCCAAACACCCAGAGGATGTCACAGCTTGGTGTCACTCAGCCTGCATTAGGTTTTGGTGCAGCAGATACTGACCACGAGTGAGGGAAGGAGGAAGGGTTCCTGCCAAAAATGCAGCTGGTTCAGCTCTGGCTCTGCTGAGACGACACAAAGGTGGATTTCCTGTGCTGCCAGCTCCCAGCCAACAGCCCCTTACTTTGTTCTCAGTACATGGACATGATGTTTTGGTTTTTTGACTTTGCCCACCCAGCAGGAAAAAGCCAGAAGGATGGAACCCTGCTCCTGCTGCACCAACACAAATGTGGAGCTTCCCCCTCTGCTTGCAAGAATTCAGTGTCTCGTGTGTACAGAGCAAACTGATTTTCCTTTCCTGTGCACAGAGGGGGGACATGCCTAGGAGAGGTCTCAGGGGCAGTGGGGTGGTGCATGGGTGGTTGCACCAAAGATATTCAGGTGAGGTGCTGGAGTTGGTCACACCTCACCCTCCTTTCCTGCCCGAGGCAGCCTGCAGCCAGCAATGCTCACCCTGTCACAGGGCATTTGCCATTGCTGCTGCCAGGAGATTCCGTGGCACTTGCTGGGGAGCAGGGACTCGCTGAGAAGGAAGAACTCAGTGTGGCAGCAGCCCGGAGCAATGGGAGGTGAGAAAATCCTCTTGCACATAAGGCAAGAGGCCAAGCTGAGATTTCACAGTTTGCTGAGACATGGCCTTAGCAATGACCTACATTTGTGCATGGTCTATGGGATGCAAACATGCACAGGACGTGATGGAAGAGCTGGGGAAGGCAGGAGTGGTGTGCGCTGGTCAGAGCCAGACCCTCAGGTTTGGGATCAGTGCTGCACCCAGTGTGCTGGTCTTGAACCAAGCTGGGGTGCCTGACCTGTTTTCCAACAACAGCAGGAAACCAGTGCCAGATCTGGCTGTCCCTGGGCAGCCTCAGGAAGCTGTGGGAGGCAGGAAGAGAGGAGGAGCATCAATAGTGATTTGTCCAAAGCACCTCAGTCTTGAAATAAACAGTTCAGGAGAGAATTTGGGCTATTTCTGTTCCCCCAGCTGTTCAAGCTGTGCTGTGTCCTTGATGCCAGGCTATCCAGGATTTGGAGACATTGCCAGGGTGAACATCATTGCCCTTTCAGATGTTTTTGTGTCACTGGAAGGCCACCAGGCACAGTTAGACGACCTGGGTGGCTGCTGTGAGCTATCACAAACCTTCCCCAGGGCATGTAGGCACCAGGAATGATTTTTTTTTCCCCATGCCTTGTCTCCAGAGCATACAAGGATGCTGCTTCTTCTTCTTTCCCTCTTTTCTCATGCAATTCCTCCTACTCCAGATTTTTGTCTTTCATCTTTAGCTTGTGAAAGGAATTGCTAGTAATAATCTAGGACCATTTTAAATACCCTCTCAAACTTAGAGAAAGTAACAGGCACGTGAGAGCTTTTCCTTTCCCCGTGTGCACAAAATCCAGTCAGTATGAGTCATATTTTCTGGGTATCCTAGGTGTAGAGGTGATATGATGGATGGTGACGAGGTCTGAAAGGATCAGTGAAAGTGGCACTTTTGTAAAAGACAGATGAAGCATACAAAGAATTCCCTTATGCACAAAAAACACTTGACAGTTTTTTTTTTCCCCTCACCTATGTGAAGAAAGAAGAAAACTGGAGTGAAAAACTTGCCTCCAGTGAAGACAACAGCAGGAGTGCTGCCAGTGGCAACCAAGGTAGGACATTTTTGGGTGCACAAAGATGATCTGAGGGTTGGAGCAACTCTCCTATGAATGCAGGCTGAGAGAGTTGGGATTGTTAAGCTTGGAGAAGTGAAGGCTCCATGGAGACATTGTGACTTTCCATACCTAACAGGGGCTTCTAAAAGAGGCAGAGACTGACCTTTTACAGAAGCAGATAGTGATAGGACAAGGGGGAACGGTTTTAAACTTTAGGAGGAGAGCTATAGATTAGATATTAGGAACAAATTCTTTATTGTGAGGCTGCTGAGGCACTGGCACAGGGTTGTGCCATCCCTGGAAGTGTTCAAGGCAGGTTGGATGGGGCTCTGAGCAGCCTGGTGTAGTGGAAGGTGTCCTTGCTCATGGCAGAGGGGCTTGGAACAAGATGATTTTTAAGGTCCTTCCCAACCCAGACCATCCTGTGATTCTGGGATTCCACAATCACTGCTGGAGCTGCTGCCTGCCCACGGCTCTGCCAGGTGTGCCATGTGTGGGTGCACTTTCCTCTGCTCCTGCCAGCCCCATCCCACACACCAGAAAGACAACAGGAATGCCAAAATTCCTTTTGTTGTCCATCCTTCTCCTGCAGGGCATAAGCACAGCTAGTGCTGGGTGAGGAGATGCTTTTACAAAGACCTGAGTTTGCTGTTGGCTCAGGCAGGGCAGCCACATGTGCAGGACACCTGTGGTCTGGGCAGCATCTGCTTGGGCACGGTCAGAACTTCCCTCCTTGGGCACCCAGGCACAGCAGGGGACTCATGTGTGCACTCCAGATTCATCTGGAGGCTAGAAAGCATCAACGTTGGCAAAAGGGGCTTGTTTGGAGCTGTGAATGTAGGTCATGCTGAAGATCAGTGACCTACATTTCCCAGGTTTGAAACTGCAGAGTGAAGAAAGTCACAGTCATGGAGCCCCAGAGTCCTGCTGCTGCTGTCCCTGCCATGGGGGAAACCAGCCCCATGAAGGGGGCTGAAGGTCCAGAACAGGAGGGAGATGGCCTGTTCTTGGGAAAACTGAGGTGCTCTGGGCTGGTTTGAAAGAATTACAGTTGGTAAGCCAGTGAGGAACCCAGGGTGCTGGTGGGAGTTGTCCATCTCATCCCTTCAGCAGCAATCAAAGCTCACTACTATGGGAAAAGTTAAAAGTCTTGCCCTAGGCCAAGCTGGTTGTCTTAGTCACAACAAAGAAGTAAACCAGGATCTCTCCCCAGGGAGCATGAAACGCTGAGTGCTGCTCCTGTCTGGATCACAGCTCTGTTTCCTTCCCACCTGTTTCTTCCAGGCCAATGTTCTACTCTGCTGCTGCTTCTGCCCCTCCTCGGGCTCTCAAACATCCAAAAGTCAAAACACTGCCTTGAAAGAGCTTGAAAATATCCCAGTTGAGGCTTGATTGTTTATTCATTAGTCCTTTATTGTGTTTCAGATAATGTTGTCTCCTAATTAACTTGAGCATCTCAGTGGGCAGCTATTTACACACTTCCCTGCACACCTTGCCACCTTGCAAGGTCTTCTAGTTTGGGGTTTGGGAGTGAAAAATGAGCATGGACTGAGACTCAGGAGCTGGAGCTGCAGAATAAAGCACTCTTTGAAGGTGTATGAGGCTCAGAAGAGGATCACAGTCTCTGAAGAGGTGTGCTCAGGTTGTAAGGGCATCACACGAGAGCCAGAGCCATCCTGCCTGCTCCAAATGCATCCTCCTGGGGTGTGTTTGATGCTGGAGAGCCAGAGCATGCTGGATTTCAGACTGTGTGGAGGTCAGGAGCCAGGGCACAAACAGTTTTGTGGCAGATTTGGGCAATTAGCAGCCCTTTTTGAGTCCCCAGCAGCTTGAGCTGCTACCTCTGTGCAACCTGTGTAGTCTCATCGGGCTTTTCAGCATGTGCAATTGCCAAAGCCTTAGCAGGGGATCAAGTGTTAGATCCCCTGTTCACCTGCCTCGATGTTAACTGAAGAATTATTAACATAATAAACATTTAACTTGTTTTTTAAGCCTTTGGTGCGGAACATTTTGTAGAATTTGACTGCAAATCCGGACCCTGTGGCTTCTGTCAAAATACTAAATGCTGAATTCTCTGCTTGCCTCCCTTCTGACATCATTAATGATAATAATCATCCCCCACAGCTGCTAATCCTCTTTGCAGAGCGCTCTGCCGAGAGCCGAGCCGAGTCTCTTCTGCCCTGCATATTCTGCAGTCATTTGTATCAATTTGCTATGACCATGGAAACGACCTGGAGGGACTCCAGACTGATGGAAATGACCGTGGAAGATGGAGGGCAGCGTGGAAGATGGTCAGGGATGGCTCAGGATGAAGTTTGGTGGCCGTGGAGTGGCTGCTGTCCTTCAGTGTGGGGATGGCACAGCCACGTCCTGCTCCTCATGAGAGGCAAACCACGGCAGAAGGCCACGAGCAAGAGCTTCCCTCAATCCCATCTCCAAGTCCCTGGTGTCCTAACTCGCTTTTATTTTTAACATGGGCAAAAATTGAGCCCGGTTGCTGTGTCAGAAACACACCCAGGCAAACAGAACCTGCAGGTGATTAACCCGACCCCCTGCCTGAGAAACCCATTTATTTTTTACATCTATCTCCTCTTGATGTGCGGGTGTTAAGCCTCAGCTCGTTTCATGCTCCCCTTTAAAATCACCTCCGAAGTGATGGGTCCCCTCAGACTAACACTTGAGGAGTGATTGCAGCATCTCTGGGACAGCCTTTGCCATGAGCTCACATTCATCAAGCACCAATTTTGGTGCAAATTCAACCTCACAGGAGAACGGCAAGACCTCAAACACTCCCTTGTACAATGGTAACCGGGAGCTTTTATTTCATGTTCTCCAGCAATCTGTCTCCAAGAGCTTTAACAAGGTGGGCTATTGTCTCCCTTTGGAAAATCAAGAGCTGCAGCAGATTCTAAATGATGTCCCCAAGTTCACACATTTTAAGGGCTGCCCAGCACCACCGGGGAAGTAATTCCCATTAAATTTTGTGAAATTTTCAGTACTGCGTGCCTGAGGTTTTCCATGGGAATTATATGATTTTTTTTCAGATGTTCTTGACTGGGAAAAAATCAAGATGACCCAACCTGCACATTTCAGGCACGTTTATCCAATCTGAGAGATGTCTTGTGGACCCCACAGAGGAGAGGAGAACCCAGGGTATGTTTGATCCAAACTGTGATGCCAGGGGCTCTTCTCCAACATGTGGGTGGATGTTGGACAGGCTGGAACCTTTTTAGTCAGTCCAAATTCCCCCTCCCTTACCTGTATTTGTGTCACTTTCTCATCTTCGAAATGTGTGGCTTTCGTCTTCGTTCCCTAAAAAACAAATGCTGAGATGCTGCAGTGGAAATGCTCTTCTGCCTGGTGGGTGGGATGGGATTAAATCAGAGGGATGGAGCACACAGATCTTGCTGCTCACAGGTCCCCTGCCTCCTGCAACAAGTTTGTGCTCTAAAAAATTGCAAATTTGTGCCCTGTCTCAAAGTTTTGAACTGCCCACTCACTCAGCTTTATGACAATTACTGAGGTGTCCAAAGAGAAATAGCTTTTCCTTGTGGTCTGTAGAAGATTCCCAGTCTTAGTCCTTTGGCACAGGCTTTCCCCACTTCTCCCTCCTGGTTTATCACAGCCCTGAGACAAGGTCCACAAGGCTCATTCTTTCTTTACTTTTTTTATTTTTCTTTATGAAATGCTTTGTGGTCCTTTTACCAGCACACTGTAAAACCTAATCATAAATAATTAAAACTACAGCTGTCAAAATAAACAGCTGAAGTCCATTTTGGCAGTGCTATGAAATATTATCCTACCAGGCTTTGCGGGGGCAGTTGGATTTTTGTGTGCTGGCAGCAGGAGCCTGGCAGTGCCCTGTAATCAGCAATGAGTTCCCCAGTCATTAGTTCAAATTAGAGCAGCTCTGATGACAAGTCAATGGCAACTCCAAAGGCTGGGCAAGGTGCAGAGTGACCCTCCTCGTGAGCAGAGCAGAATGGTTTATTTTGTCCCAATTTCTGAGCAGAGGAAGGGCACAAAGCACTTGTGTAACGCTGTGTTCAGATGGGTCAGCAGCCAGGAGGGCTGAGGCCAGCTCTGAGCACGTGGCTTTGGTCAGAGAAGCAGAAATTCCAGCAGGAGCCAGCAAACTCCTGGCATCTGGACAGGGCTGGAGCTTCCATATGCTCTGCAGACCATGGTCCCACAGTGCCCTTTCTTTGGGCATCACCTTTTCCTCGTCTTCTCCTTCCAAAACAAAGCTAGAGAGACATTTTCCCTGCGAGTGAATACACTGATTTGGACTGATCCAGTGGTGTGATGTCTGCAGCAGGATTTGCAATGTGAACATCCAGCTTAGAGACCACAGGGCGGGATGGGGCAGAAGTTTCCAGTTGGGTCTTGTTTAAAACTGCTGTAGGAGGCTGTGGCTGTCAGGGTATCTGCTCCCAGCAGTACAGCAGCAAGAACAAGCTCTCAAGATCTGCTGAACCTCTGGTTTCTCTCCCAGCCATCAGGCTTACCCCCTGGCTTCTAACAGTGAAAGTCCTGACCCAGGAGCTGCAGCCATGCAGGAGATGAAAGGAAGTGATGGGTGAGAGTGGGATGTGAGCTCCAGGTAAAAGCTGAGCATTGCAGGAATGGGGGAGAGGGGTGCTGTGAGCTTGAACCACCTTTTTCAAAGGGCATGCTATTTGTGGGGTTTTTGAAGTCACAGCTCTTGAACCTGAGATTATTTGGGATGCTCAGCTTTCATTAATGTAACAAAAGCTGTGAGTTTCTAGCCCTCAGGGTTACAGGGGGAAAACTTGAAAAGAGACCCTGAGAACCAGAAAAAAACATAGTAAAATTAAAAATACATGGCAGACAGGAAGATTCCCACAGGTATTACTCCAAAAGCATTCCCTGCCACTACCTTGCTGCCTGATCTGTGTTGGGTCACTCAGACCAACCCTGTAATGCCCAAAAGGTTGTGTGCCAGCACTTGGCCAAACTACAGAGCAGCTGCTAACACTGGGCTCCAAGCTGCATTTTTAGATGCCTGGATTTGGAGATGACAGCACCACCCTCCATGGATCTGTTTTCTTCCTCTGTGGACTGAGGATAATAGCTTTGGCTCATTGTCACAAATCACATTGAGCCCTTCGTCTGAGGTGGGAGGGGATGTTTCTTGAGGAGCCTCAGGCATTTTGGAAGCGTTAGTCCCAGTGAAAATCAGTTTGCAATTAGTCTTAGATGATTTTTGAAATTATTATTTCTCTGCTGGAGGCTGAGGTCTCATCCCTTACACAGAGTTATTGCTTTCACTCCAGAACAGGAGCTTTTCTTGCAAAGGTTTTCCCCAGTACCTACCCAGCTGCTAAACAAGCCCTTCTCCAGGTCCTGGAGACCTGAGGTTGGACACACATTTCATGGGTCCAGTGCCCTCAAGGGAGTGACCTCTGGGCACTGCTGATGCTGCTGCCTGCTCAGCCAGGAGCTTTCCAATCACTGCTGCTCTTGGATTTCTCTCCCTTCACGGATCTGGCTGAGCCCTTTGAGTGGCTTTTAAATGCCACTTCCCCTGGGACTTGTTAAAGTGCTTTATCAGTGCCCATCTTCCTCTGCAGGGATGACCTTTAACTCATCCCTGCTGTTGCTACCTGACTCAGATCACCTTGGAAGAAAGGTTGCCATGGCGATTTCATATTCAGCTCAGCCAAAAAACCCAGCTTCTGTATCTTATTAAATGCTGCCTTTTGTGGTCCCTACACAGGGAGAGCCAAGGCCAGGGGTTGCTTGCATTCACTGCAGCCAGGAGTTTGGTCACCAGGAGTTTCCCTGCCAGCCAGCCTGGCTGCTCCTTACCCCTTTGCCAAGCCAAATGGTTGTTTTGGGGTTTTTTGGGGGTTGTTTTTTTCTTTCCATGCTCGGTTATAAGCTGGGGGTTTGAAGCCATTAGTATTACTATGAAAACACTCCTCTGCAAAATGTCAATCTGCCTTTTCAAGGGGATTTTTCACTGCTCTAATCTAAACCGCTCTGTCAAATGTCAGGAACGGATGTTTAATGAGGATCAGTTGGAAGCCTTAATTGGATGGGTATTCAATGGGCTTTCTTTTTTTTTTTGGTTGTTGTTTTATCCTTGGGACGCTGTTTTCACAGAGATCCTCGTTAAATTTTAGAAGCTAATCTCCATTTAAACTACAGGCTCAAGGGAACCGTGGTCCTTGGGGGCTGCTGGGAGCCATGGCTGTGGTGGGCTTTCATTGAATTCATCTGGAAGGCAGAGAAAAAAACCATCCAGAATGCTTCTGTGGGAGCAGTGAGGACCAGCTGGGGGCATAGGCAGTTCTCCTCCTGCCAAACAACTAAGCAACACACATGGAGAAAACAGTCTGGAAGGCATCAAGGTCATGGAAGAGATGGAGAAAGAGCCCAAGGTTCCCTTCTCCATTAAGAATGTGGACACAGAGACATGAGGAAGGGGACCAGCTCACAGACACATCCAATGCTTTCAGCTCCAGATGGACTGGGCACCCCAGCAGCGGGCAGCAAACCCCTGATCCTATCCGAGGCCATGGACAAACCCAAACCCTCATAATCCCTTAAAAACAGCCAGAGATGATGCCTGCATGTCCTGCATCCGCCTCTCTGGGCCTCATTAACTCCCTTCCATCCTGTTCCAGGGTTTCCCTGCTGTCACCTCTGTCAGAAGCAACAAGTGCTGCACAAAATGATTTTAGTGTGCCTGTCACCAACCACAAAATGCACCGTGCTCTGTCATCTCAGAAATTACAGCTGAAACTCCGCTGAGCCAACTAAAGATCATCCCAGCCCAAATCCAACATCCTGCTCATCCCACCTCCTGGCGTGTGATCCTGCTCCCAACCCTCCCAACCCATAAACATGTACCATGTTTATGGCAGGCAGATGTACCTGAGGGACCCCAAGCCACTTGGCAGATCCCCACAGCAGCATGGAAGCCCCTCTGCACTTTAATTTCTGTGCAGCACGTGCTTCCTGACAGGAAAACCTTTCCCAGGGGGTTTATTCCTCCATGTGAACTCAGTGTCCCCAAGTCCCTTACACGAACAATCGTTCTTTGATTTTCTTTCTTCCCCCTACAAAACAATTTATAACAGCTGATTGTTAAAACATCCTGGTTTCCTCTCCTCGTGCTTTTATTGCATTTTTAATTAAAACCTTGGGAAGACCGTAAAAGACACATCACAGATGCGAGTGTTTCCATGCCCTGTTTCACATTAAACACCCATAAATACCCACACACCCCCCAGCACCCCCTTTGGCCTGTGGCACATTCAGGGGTCCACATTTTTAACAGGTCCTTTGGCTTGGAACTGGCTCCTATTCCAACACACATGCAACACCTTCCCTCCATCCCTAATTGCCTTTCATTTAACGCATGCAATTACCAAAATTGCTTCTTCCAAAAATAAACCACAGAACATTCAGAGCTGCCTGGCTTCTCCGACGGTTTTCGGCCAAGAAATTTGTACCCTCCTGTTCTGTCCTGGGAAGCCCAGGAGGAGGCTGGCATGCTTGTAAATCTGCCCCTTCCATAAAATCCCCAGAAAAGGTGCCGTGAAAGCCGCGCTCGAGGCAGGTGAGACGCTCGGGTTACAAATCACAACGCCTGCCCGGTCATTTCCAGCCATTTGTTATGGTGTCTTAAGTCAGCAACCTCAACAACTCCCCTGGTCTCCAGCCAGGAATAAAAGTGCTGAAGGAAATCAGGCCACGGTAATTTTCCCCAAACCCCAGAGCTAACATGCATGGCAATTAATTAATTTAGTGGAGAGAGGTTTTTTTTCCCCTGCTATGAGCTCTCCCAGGGGCTGCCACAATAGCCCATCCCCTTGGCGGTCATCCCATGGCTTTAATCATGTGTCCCACACAGTTCTGCAGGAAAATTCAGCAGAAATGTTTCCAGCATGGTGCCTGAAATTCAGCCTCTGGGGCCCATCTTTCAAAGCAGAAATGTGACCTGAAGAAGCGGATGAAATCGTGGTGCTGCTGGGCTGCAAGTGCCTCTTGATTTCAGCGAGGTCAGGACAAGTCCCACCACACACTGGCTTCTCAGTGCAAGAAACAGCACAGCACGCTAAGACTTGGAGTCTTTTGGGGCTAATTATTTGTTTTAAAAGAAAAGAAAACATCCAAGTGTGGAGCTTGTGGTTAATAAAGAGCTTGTAGGAGCAAAGTTCATTTTCCCCAGGGTTGTTTTAGTTGTGGAAGAACTTCAAGAGTTCTTTCTCCAGCTTCCTTGAATTTGTCATTGAAAGTTGCCTGAATTATGCCTGCAAACTTCTTTCAATCTGATCACAGATGGAGCATAAATGCCGAGTTATTGAAGTTGAAGGACACAGCTTACTTTCTGGGGAATAATACACGGGAGGAAGCAGATAGAGAATTACTAGGATGATTCTTGTTTTGTTTTCTTTTAACCATGTTTCCTTCAAAGCTTCCATCCACAGCACAACGCTCACCCACCCCCATAACTAATTCATTATTTTACAGCAAGTAAAATCAAACAGGAGACAAATGATTGTTGTTTAGTGCCATTAGTTTCAATGGCTTTGCACAATATTTGAGTCATTGGCTCTCATCTTGCTTTGGAGGAATCCCAAATCTGGATGAATCTATGCGCATTATAAACCATCCATGGGGCCAGGCCAGGCCTGCCTAACAGATGGAGGTCCATATGCTCTGGCTCTGCACCCATATGGAACACTAATATGCAGTCCAGGAATAGAGCATGCCTCTTCTCCTCTCCCCAGCAGCCTCCAACCCAAAGTCGTTTCCAGGCACAAGCTGAGTTAAGCAAGTTCATCTGGAATCAGTGCAGCAAGACACCACAAGACTGATGGTCCAAGCCTAACATTTTCCTTGCTCTGTGGTTCCTGCCGAAGCCTAAATTGCAACATTTTCTAGAAAGCTGTGAGTGAGGCTTTCCAGAGCCCTGGTTAAAAACCTCATTATGCTGCTGTAATGTGCTTTAACCTTTGCTGCCTGGGTCGTGTGGGAACACCGAGTGCTCCATCAGCCCTCCACAGAACAGCTTCTCCAGGCAACCAAGCCAGCAAACAGCTGAGGATATTTCACAATGCCTGGGAGGCTTTGTTTGCCAGAGGCACAGGATTAGTGTCAGATGGCCTGCCACCATCTCAGCACAGGGGGACTTAACTTTTATTGCTGGCAGCGTTCCTCCAGCACATCCCTGGGTTTGCTCTGGCCAGGCACTTCGAGAGGGGACAACAGTCCCAGCTGCCTTTTGGTGTTCAAGGACACTGGTTTTTCCTAATCCATGTTCCAACTCTGTGCTTTTCTCCTGGATACAATCAACAGATGCTGCTGACTTCTATTTTGAGCATGAGACCATAAATTCAGTGCCTGCACTGTGCAGCCTTCAAGGAGTTTGGTGTCTCCTTTAGCATGACATTTCCCTGACCATCCCTGGGGTCTGTCCTCCTCCTGTGCCTTCCTTAGGGGGTTGGAGACAGCTGAAGATTCCTTCATTAACCAAGCAGGAGACATTTCCAGAACATTTGTTCTCAGCTCATGCACGAGGTCTTGAGGGCATCACAGCAGGAAGGGCCAGTGAGTGCTGCTCCTGGTTCTTGTAGGGGCACAGGAGCTCATCAAACAGGAATTATCCCAGCTGGAAAAGGAGCTTATTGCTGAATGCCTTGATGCTGAATGCTCGTACTGGGGGAGAAGTCCACCCTCTTGGGTGAATGATGGTTTTTTTGGTTATCATTCAGTAATTTCCTTCCCTACATGGGTGATGTTCAACCATCTGGGGGGCACAAGTAAGGCATGGGGTGCATTCCCTGCTGCTGGTGGTATCCACAGTGGGAAGATGACCCAGTGTAGAACTTGGACATGAGCACTACTATAACTGCAGACAATATTTGCCAGCTCAGAAGTGCTCAGTCGTTTTCACAGAGAAAAACAAGATTAAGTAGTACTGAAGGAGAGGAAGGCTAGAAAGCATTTGGTGTGGTTAAGAGGGACCCCAAAATGAAATTCTGCTGTCTGGTTCTGAGGGTGATAGAGTAACACAGAGAGATGAAAAAACATGCTAATAAACCATTCATAAACATGAGAAACCTAAAAATTAAAACAACCAAAAGACCAAAAGAGCTGAAAAATGTATGGTTTGACAAAGCATTACATTGGGGACCATGGTTATGTGCCTGGTTTTACTTCCTGACATTGTGGGGCACTCTGGAGGAAACCAAACCACTTCCCTGCCATCCTCAGTGGGTCTCTTAAAGCTTGAAGCTTTAATCCCCATAGTTTCAGTCCTCTCTAGCATGAAATTGGATTGTTTAAATTTTGAAAAGGCGTGGTGGATTAAAAAAACAGTATCTATGTCATGATTTGTGGATGGTGCTACCTTTTGAGACTATTTTGCACAAAATCAAAAATGAATTTGTTTTGGGATCAACTGAAATAATTTGCATCATTTAAGTGAGACTGAAGTGCTCGGTGTTATTCACAAGAAGTATCCAAAATGCAATGTAAAAATGCAAACAACTTTCATTACACCTTCAATACAAAATATTGTGTCTTTCTGGTTTGCAAGACTGGTGTCTCAAAAAAAAAAAAATCGGCCTTTTCAAAGAGAAAAAAAGAAACCCCTCAGGCAGCTTGAAAAGAAATTAAAAGGTAATTTGAATCACAGTGACTATTTGCACTTTGCTCACTAATTACCTGGGCTGTGACTGAAGCAGGGGGTTGGTTATTGACCTGCAGCAAGCCCTGGCTGGTGGAGAGTTTGGGGGAAGGGGACAAACTCCATTCCTGTCCTGTGGGGCTGGCAGGTACGTGGTGCCTCAGGTCTGAGCAGTGTGGGGAGCAGCCAGGGGATGCTCAGGGGAGCTGCTGCAACTGAGACCATCTCAGTCAGCTTTAAACAAGGCAGTGCAGGTATTAATTATAAAGGATGTTGGCAGTGGAGCCTGCAGACTCTGCAGTTTGACCAGAGGAGATGTACCTGGTGTCAGGGCCAGATAGGAGCATGATCTCCCCCAGGTGAGCAAGAGCCATGTCACTATATATCTATATATATATATATAGATATATATATATTTATATATATATGCCAAAGCTGTGGCAGACTCCAGGGCTGGGATGTAACCCAGCAAAACGTGGATAAAATGAAGAGAGCTGGGCTTCTCACTGTGCTGTGGGGAGCAGGCAACACACAGCCCTCATCCCCATGCTGTTGTAGCTGGAAAATGCCCCAGGGGCACACGGTGGGGAGAACACTGCGTTTGGCCAGAAGCACCTTTTAAAGCATTGCCCCAAAAAGCCACATTGGGAAACAGCCCCAAACTCTGGGCTTAGCCAGTTGGAGACCCAATCTTGCCTCTGTTTTTCAAGATTAGGTCGTTTCTTGCCATCCAGGGGCCTTTTGGCACCAATGTGCCTAACCCAGGGGAGGGAGGTGTCCATCCCAGAGCCACCAGCACCCCCAGTTTGGACCAACCTTGCTGCTGGAGGGAGCGGTGGGATGGAGAAGAGCAAGGGGAGCTGCTGCAGCCACTTAGGGCAGTAAACCACACCTGCATCTCTGCCTAAGCAGCACCAACACTCTCCTTTGTTCCACTCTGGATGGCAGAAGAGCCTTAATTGGGCATGAAGAAATCCATCCAGCAGCAGCTTGGTGCAGCCCCGGGTCCCCACAGCATCTGGCAGCTGCCGAGTGCTCCAGGGCTGGCGGCTGCCCCAAAATAGCCCAAATATCATCCACCCACCCCAAGCACTGCTGCAGGAGCTGAATCTGAACCTCTGCTCCTGCTGCCCATGAACAGCACGAGGGCTTTGTGGCTCGCTGGGGTTTGGTGGAGCCAGGTCCCAGCTATTTGCTGAAAACTGAGATGATGAATTATGTTTCCGACCAGAGGAGCTGCTCAGGGAACCAGACCACAGGGCTTGACACAAACACTAAAGCAAGGGGAAATTATTAGTTGTTTTTTGTGCATATAAACACTGCAGAGACCAGCCTGCATGGCAGCAAGGTGAAACGGGAGCTCAGCCAGGGATTTCAATAGCTGCAGGGTCTTGCTCATGGTTTAATGCATTTTTACAACAGGGGTGGAACAGGACCCATTCTGGGAATAGAAACATCACCAGCAATTTCATCCCCCTGAATAATTTGCTTATAACTTGCCTGTGCTTTGATGCAGCAGCTGCTTCAAGGGCACTAGAAAAAAAAAATAAAAATCCCTTCTCCCATTCCCTTTTCACCCCCCCAGCACATCCCTGTTGTGCTGCTGCAGCTTCAGCTCTCTGTAGGCACAGGGAGAACATCCTGATGGCTTTGGATGCCTCCCTGGCACAGCACTGACATCCACCCCACGTGGGCAAACAAGCCCAGCCTTCCCCTCTCCTTCACCAGCAAAAGGGGCTCCAGGGTCCCCCCACAGCACTTCATGGCCTTGCCTCCCCTCTCATTGCCCTTCTATTCAGTGAAAATGCAGAATAAAAATAAAACCCCTGCACATGTTTTTCATTTTCTCTATTTTTATTTAAAAAGAAGGTTTGCTAACAGCAATCAGTACCATGGCCCAGGCCCCTCAATACAACAGTTGGCTTTAGCAGTCCCTGCAGCTCCAGCCCAGCTCTGTCCCTTCCCTGTGCTGGGCACAAACCTGGGAATTATCTGGCTTTAAGAACCACTCCTGAATCCTGGGAAGCTCCCTGGGATTGCAGATTACTTCCATCCTGCAGTTTCACTCTCTGCCTCTTTCTGTGTCAGCTTAAGCTGAGGTTCACAGCCAGGTTCAGCTTTATTGTGAAACTAAATTCAAGTAAAAATAATACATAAAAAAGAAAAAAAAAAAAGGCCCCAGGTT
>VZTB01004645.1:479391-493506 GCA_013397245.1 Thryothorus ludovicianus
CCAGGTTTAAAAAAAAAAAAAAAAAAGGACATGAAAGAAATAATTTTCTGGTGCTGGAAAGAAACATCCCCTCAGTGGCAGATTAGCCCACATTTATCCACTATAATGTTGCTTATACCTTAATCTTAGCCATCTTCATCTGACACTAATTAGCAGGCTGGAGGCTCCTATGGGTACAGTAGCTTCTACAGCCCAAAACATGAAAGTGAGCTCTTCTTTTTACCACTTGAAGCACTCAGCTTTTAAAGAGACAATGTCAAGTATTTCAGCCCCAAACTGTACACTTTTTAACTTAAAAAACACAGCATCAGGAGGAGGCCCAAAGGTGATGACACCCAGCCATGGCAGCAGTGCAGTGCGTGCCTGAGGTCTGCCTGTGCAGTGTTATTTACTCTCCCATAAATTAAACCCAAACAGCCCTCGCTGAACCCTGGACTCACCTGCATTCTGGCACTGAGTGCTAATTAGGAGACAAACAGAATAGGCTACAGAGGCAGAAAATGAAACAGAATCATCAGATCAATCTAGTTGCTTCCTTCAAAACCCCCGAAAATCAGAGAAAAGCAAATGTGGTTATAAAAAATTCTTTATATTTTGGGTTCTGTCTGGCAGAAAAAAAAAAGGAAAAGATTATTCCTATGATGTTCATCACTAGGCAAGCATCCCATAAAGACCCATCTGACATCCTCTTTAACTGTTGGGAGTGAGAGATAATTAGGGCTTGAAAGGAAAGACAGAGTGGGACTCCAGGAATTCAGCGCTGTGTGCTGGTTCTTTGGGGAGAAACTGAAAATAAATTATTTAGACTTGAAAAAGTCCCTTGAAGTCCTGTGGTCTTTCTGCTTGGCTGGATCTAGGCCTATCACCCATATTTCAGCAGTTTTTGGAGGGGGAAAGAAGGCAGGCTGCTTAGCAGGTAACAGTTGGGAATTAGAGGAATTAGAGCTGGATATACTTAAGGTTTTCACGAGCCCTGACAGATGTTGAGTGTCTTTGTGACACAGTGAGACTACTCAACACTAATGGTGCTGGATTGTGGCAGCAAAGCTCCTTCCTGCCACATTCCAGCATCTCTGCTCCTCTCTACATCACTCCTTAGAAAAGGAAGAGAAATACACATTCAGCACCCTCCTCACCACCCCCTTGGCCCAACGCTGATGCTCTCGTTCTCTGCAGGCCCTCACATGTGTAGAAGTCACTGGGATCAGCTTAGCCCTGCTCCCTGCCACCTCCTGGAGACCCAGCTGCAGCCCCGGAGGCTTCTCCTGCTCCCAAGGCTGTGCCCAGCCTGGCACTCCCCGTTCAGAGGGATCTGGGCACTGATCCCTGCGGAGCAGGAGCCGGATCCTGCTCGGTGCCACGGGACCCTGGGCTGTGAGAGCCGCCAACAAACCTTCCCTGCCCACCCCGCTCCCTGCCCCTTCCCTCCCCGCCACGAGCACGGGGCCAAGGACGCGCCCTTGGCCAAACAAACTAACTACCAACCTCGGACCAGTCACGACAAACGGCTCACGTTTACCCATCACCTAACATACCCTCAAAACCAAGGCCACCTCCCCACCTTCCGGGGTGCGAGGCCAACAACACCCCCCGAGTCCAGCAAGCCCCAGGGCATGGGGCCTTGCCCAGGCCAGTCTTGCGAGACTGCCCCTCCCTTGGTGAACACCGAACAGTTATAATACTCAGGTCAATATATAATAGGTACCACGTAGATATATTTGTGTCGCTGTCCTGCGCGTTTAACAGAGGCCAACCCCACCAGGCACCACTCGTCCTTTGCTCCCCCTCCCCTTCCTCCCGTGGCTGTGCAGGAACGTGGCCGGGGGCCGCCCTACGTGGCCCCGTCGCACTCCCCCACAGTCAGCTTCAAGGCTCCTTGCTGGTGCAGCGTCTTTAAGGCTTTGAACTCCAAGGGCATGGTGTGAGGGCTGGCCTGCGAGGTGTAGCCGTACTTGAGGCTGTCGTAGTAGTGGTACTTGACCGGGTTCTGGTTCTGGTCCAGGGGGAAGGGCCAGAAGCCGTAGAGATAGATCTGGTTGCAGAAGCGGGTGGCCAGGGTGTACATGAGGAGGCCGGTGGTGGGTCGCTTGATGTGCACCTTGTTGGTCAGCCAGTACCTGCAAAGGGACAGTGGAGCCTGTTATTCACCGAGCTCGTGCCCTGCATGCTTTCTCTCTGCAGCCTCTGACTGAGACGTGTTGGTGATTCAAAGTGAGAGGATTCTGACTAGCAGAGTTCTCCACGCCAAGAAAAAGCCTCTCTAGGGACTGCATCTTCCTGCTCTCCCTCTGCTGGTTACATCACACTTGTTGCCATGGCACTGAAGCATCTCATGCCTCGACAATCCTTTATGAAAAACAAATTGCTTGCAACAGTGGCCTTCGGTACTTCAGCCTACAATTATCTTCCAATCAACCCCGGGGATCAATACCACAGACCAAAGCATCCACATGTCAAGTAGACTCCAACAGCCCCTCAAAGCAGACACAGTCAAACACATGCTGATGACTTTCATTGATGAATGAAGATTTTACTCGGACAGCAAACATGACAGGGCTGGGAAAACATCTGCCTCAGAACAAAGGGTCACCAGGCTGAAAGAGCTAAAAATGCACTGCTGAGTTCCCATTACACCCAGCGACTGCTGCTGTGATCCTGGACCAAAATACATCACCACACTCTGCAGCATGAGTCCATCAGCCACACAATATGGCACATTGCAATATAAAATGTGAGATATGGAGGTCAGCTGTGCTCGCTGCTGGGAAGCACGTTAGTTTTTATGAGGGATGGCAAAAAGAACAGGGGAAGGATGTAGGGATGTAGTGAGGCAACAGCAGAAACTGTACCAGCCATGGTATTTTGGGCTGCTGATAAAAGTTATTGCAGCATCAACATCCTGTAAGAAGATGTTTCCAGTGCCCCATATTTATTGCAAAGGCAACTTATCTGGATCACTCAGCAGGAAAACACTGTCAGAAGAGCAAAATCAGAAAGCACAGGGTCTGGGGTGGTAGAAGGTGTCCCCATCAGGCACACTCCCTCCTCCCCCAGCATGTCTGATGCCAGCACTGCCCCAGAGCTGGCAGGGCTGGTGCAGGCAGCACATCCCGCTGTACCACAGCCTGTCTGAGCCCTTGGATTCCTTTGAACAGATATTTCCAAGGGCCTGAGCTCAGGTGAGTGATGGGCAGCACTTCAGATAAAAGGCACAAGGAAGCAGAGCAGAGCACGTGGCATTTCTGTGCTACATCTGTGGTTTGGGATCCTGAGCCAGGTGCTGCAGTCACAGTGGAGCCCCAGCAAGTGTCTTGCTCCTCACTGGCACTTTCTGCTGGGCTCCTGAGGGTCTGGTGCTCAGACAGCAGGAACCCTTGGGAGAGCTGAGCCTTAATCCTGCAAATTAGCTTTTCACGAAAGCCATTAAAATTTAGCAGCCAAGGCACAAAACGTGCTTGCTTGTTCTCAGCCAGATAAGAGAAAAAAAATTGACTTTTCTGGTGAATCAAATTCTGGAAGCAGAGTGACCTCCTCGGCATGTGCAGGAAGGGCACAGGAACAGTTTTTTGGGCTGCCACATCCAGGGGTGTCCAAGGGGGCTTTAGCAAAGGACAAATATGATGTTTTGGGAAGGAGGTCTTTGCCTGGGTCGTGCTGGCATCCAGCACAGAAAAGGAGCAAGAAGCTGGGGGGAAAGCAGTATCTCAGTGGCACAGCATCAGCATTTTCTGAGCTTGCCCAGCCACAGGGCTGTGCTGTGGGGACCCAGCAGAGCTCACTGCAGTGCCACAGCAACCTGTTCCCACAGGTAGCCATAAAGCAGCCTCCTTGATGAGTTTATGGGTAAGCACATTAGACCCCCTGTGTGCAGAGGGAAATGGGAGATTATCACAACCACTTAACACCGTGAATTAGGGTATCCTCATGCAGCAGGGAAGCCACCTGGGAAGAACTGTCAAGCCATATTAACCAGCTGGCTTTGAGGGAGGACAACTCTCTGGGTTTGTCCTGCAGCTGCTTTAGCCTTAAAACTCTCCCTCCTATCAATTTACCAGCTGGACTACACAGAAAAATACTGGTGACCTTTTGTCCTCCCAAAATGCTAACTTTTTGTTGAGAGGCTGTAAATACTCTGAACATCCAAGGACCCTGACAGCACGATGAAGTGACTCTTGCACAGAGGCACAGGAGATTCATGTGACCACCAGTTTCATGCACATCAACAATGAGAAAAATGACCTGGGTCAGACACTGAAGCACCCTAGGGACACATGCTGTCCTCTGCAACCCAGCACACACAAAAATCCTTACCACTTCCAAAGAGTGCACAAGCCACCAACCAAAAACAGCCCCACCACAACCAACCCAGTGTATCCACCTCACCAAATGCAGCTAGTGAGCACTCACTTGATAATACTGGGGTAGGGAACACTGACAATTCATTTTTTTTAATAATGAAAATTAAAACCTGGCCCTTTTGGCTGTATTTCCCTTTGTTGCAGGCTGGGTATTGCAGAAACCTCACTCATGCAGCATTATAAATTCTCAATGCAGCTTTGAGAGGGGGGTGATGGACTCCAGGCTGTCCCAAACCACCCACACATGTGACATAACATAACACATAATGCCCAGTCCACAAAACAGGCCATGCCACAGCTCCTGCAATTTCTTTCCTGGACAGTGAAGGTGGGAAATCCTCTGGTGATGTCTGGGAAATACTTTTTAATGACTGTTTTGTGATGGGAGTGTCAAAGCCATGCAAGACCTTCCTCTTATCTCTCCCACCGCTGTCCAGCTGAGACAGCAGCCACAACCCTGGTGCAGGAGAGAACAGCTGGGGATGGAAATAAAACCTAATTAATTCTGTAAATCCAAATGAGGTTGTCTGGGCGCACATGGGATGCTGTGTCAACAGCACACCTTTAATATTCGAGGTCCAGGATTTTAATTAGGAGGAAAGATAATCTCGAAGCAGGCAGTAATTATTTTTCGAATTGGCTACACCAATCACCATAACTATTAACTGCAACATTTTTATGGAAAGAGACAGCAATTAAAAGAGAAGAGCAAGGAGCAGTCCTGAAACCCAATACCTCTGTTCTCAGAGCTGTTCTCCCAGTGAGGACCTGGTGCTGTGTCTGTAAATAAACCCTGAGGCAGAAGCCTGAGCAGAATGTGGCTCAGAAGAGGAACCAAGATTCTGTCAGGGAAAAACTGCCTGACACAGCTCTGGTTTAAGATCATGAGAGTGACAGATGGAAAATGCCATCAGATCTTCAAGGCCATCTTTTTGTAAGGAGGCAGCCTAGACACAAGCCCTAACACCTTCTTGAACTGAGACTTAAGAAGAGCAGCTCAGAGAGTCTCATCCTACAGCTGGGAGGTGGTTTTGGCTGCTCCTCATCTCTAACCCTCAGCTGGAGATGATCAGAAGTGTCCTAAGCAGAGCTGCTGCCAGGTGCCTGACCATCAGTGTGTGCCTCCTGTGAGAGGCTGCCCTGCAGCCACAGGGAAAGAAACTGCTGGGACATTAAAGCCCAGTGGGAATCCTTCAGGGGGCAACACTCTGAAATTGCCCCTGGGATGCCCACAGCTGCCACCCAAGCCAGGGAAGGTGGCACCCTCCCCCCTGCACACTGCTCATCCTCCCCCACCATCACTGATTTTGGGGAGAAGAGCCTGGCCTGGACTTGGGCTGGAATGCTGGGGGCAAAACTCCTAGGACTGCTAGAGAGGGTGGGGTCCTGCTCTCTGCTTACCAACCACCTCCTGACATGCCTGAGAAAAACTTAAAATAACTTGTACCCTCCAGGTAAGGGTTAACCCACAGGATAAAATTAACTGAAAATCCATTGCCCTGATGAAATGCATAAAAGACATAGGTCAATGAAGAAATCAAATTTCAGCACTATCAGCCGCATTATTTCATGATACAAATCAGAATAGCTGAAATAATGCAATTTCAGACTCTTTTGGAAGAGCTAATTCATAAAAGTGTGATATAAACACAAGCTGTTGTGGAGGTGCTAGTCCTTGACTGGCAGCAGTGTATTTATCAGTCTGCCACACACATCCTGCTCCCAGTAATACCCAGCAAAAACCAGACACAACCAGAGCCAGGGCCCTGACTGACATTGGTGCAGGTGGGGACAGGACCTGCTGGTGCTGGCAGGGCACAGAACACATCCCAGGGCTGGCTGGATGGAGATGAAGTGCTGGAGCCCACAGAGCAACTGCTATCCCCTCATTCAGCTTCTTCCAGCCCTTTTCTGTCCAGGTATTGAATTTCCTCTGCCACCAGAACAGCCAAGAGCCATGTGCAGTGATGAGAGCTGTGCTGGACAGGCAGGAATGGGAATGTCCCCATCCAGATGCTAACACTGACTCCAAAAACTGCACCCAGTGCCAGCTGGGCTTTATCTAAAGGCTGGGCAAAGCCCAAACACCAAACCCAGCTTCCTGGTCTAGACTGGATCCAGATCATGTAGCCTGGTTCTGGTTTTGGTGACTTGGCACAAGCAAATCAACCCTGACCCACAGATAAAAAAACTCTCTTCTTGTCCAGATCTTGAGCTTTGTGATGCCTTTTCAAACACATACGGTATTCAACAGCCTCAAGTTAAAGCATTTCCAAACAGACAAAAAAGAACAATAATTGAGAATAACCTTATTTCTTTCACCTTTCCTTTCTATGCCCCTTCACTTCTTTTGAAATAGAAAAGACTAAATCTTCCAGATTAACAGAAACAAATTAACTCTCTAGGGCCCCCAGTGCAGACACACCACAGCTCAGGTTCAACGTGCCTCAAGTGCAGAAGGGAAGAGGATAATAGCTCACACAAGGACTGTTTTTGCAGGATATCCGCTGATCTAACCCACACGTGGCTTTGTGGGGTGTTCACAGTTCCCCCTCACATCCCACTCCAGTCTCACACTTGTGAATGGCTGTTTTCTTTCCCTACAGCCTTTGGACATCTTTTTCCCTCATCTGAGTGCAGGACCACAGTCCTTAAACCATTTATTTAATGTTTAGGGGAAGGGCTTTAAGGCACCAGGGCAGGTATTTCAGAGGAGCCCCTGCACGCATGGATCTCCATAAGGGAGGAAGCATGAAGTAGCTGGTTAAGAAAACCCAAAAGGGTTTGCTGGCCCAAAAGGATGCTGGCCTGACACTGCTGGACACAGCACAACCTATCTTGAGACAGAGGGTGAGAAAAGCAGAGCTGGGAGGGCTGCGAAAAGGAAAAGCAGGAGCTTGGGTTTGATGTGATAGAGAAAAGCAGAGGCTGTGGAGGGATGCACGAGGGTGCAGCCAAAGCAGCAGGTCAGGGGAAGCATCTGCACACATGCCCTGTGTGGCTGAAGGTGAGGCAGAGGATGCTGGAATGGATGTGCCCTAACAGGGACAGGAGGAGAGGGGGGACCAGGCGTGGGGGTTCCGCCCTGAGGGCTCCCACCACGGCTGCTGGATGGGAAAAGCATCGTGCCTTGAAACCTCAGGTGAAAGCTCAGCCCCTGTTTGGGTGTGAGGGCTCAGGCAGACATCCAAGGCAGGGATGAAAGCACTTTGTGGCCTGGGAGGCTGCAGGTCTGAGTGCATGTGGCACCTTGGCCAAGGCAAGAGCACACCCCGACTGTCACAGCTCCTGGGATGCTGAACCCAACGGGAGACCAAGCCAAGGAGCTGGAGGGTTTATTGATTTTTCATTATTTTTCCTCTCAAGAAGCCCTTAACAAAATCTTATGGGGCTAGAACTGGTTACTGCCAAGAGACCCTTGTGATGGACACAGTGAGAAATGCTAGACCAGATTAGACAAAGTGAAACGTGTCCCTGAATTCGCTGCAAGGAGTGACAGACAAACCCCCAAGCACAATTATTCCCCCTCCCTTCCTGCATTTCATGTTATTTCTCTAACGAAAGCTGCTTGGCAATAGGGATTACAAGGCTTTTTGGAAACACTAACAGGCAACTTATAAGGGGCTTGCTTTGCTCCCCAGCCAGGCGAGGAGCGCGGGGCTCGCCAGAGGAATTGCTCAGGGGACATTTTATGGAACTGCTGTGAAATAAGGCACGCACACACCCTGGAAAACACAGCACTGTCCCCAGTCAGCCCTGGGGGTGACTTGGCTTCCTTCTGAGCTCCTCCACTGGAATGCTGAAGGCTCTCTCCCCTCCCGGTGTGAGCTGAACCGCCTCCATCCTACCACACTGATTATCCGGAATCCACAACACAAAAAGCTATCAGCAAACATTTAAAGCACCCTCACAGCTAGAAAGGTGATGTCTCAAATGATGCTGTTAAGGACAACAAAACCAAATGCTTTTTACTTATCTCAGCAATGCACCCTCTACAAATGCCCCAAAATGCAGGGAAAATTATAGGAAAAACACTCAATTGCCACTGAAATGCGTTTTGGTTTGAGGGAAGGCAGAGCAGGACAATAAATATTGTGGTTCAAGGAGGAGTCAAGGGCTCACAAATGTGTTTTGCTGGTAGTGGAGAAAGAAAAGGCAACGCTTTTGTGGCCAAATTGAAGTTGGCTGAGATGTCAGCCTTTGTAGAAAGTGCTATTCCTTAGGGGAAAAAAAAATAAAGGGGTGCCTTGGCTGAAAAACTTCCCCCATTTCTCATTTCTTTGTGACTTCCAAATCAACTCCAGGTAGATGATAAAAGGTAGTTTTACCCAAAAAGGGAGAAGATGGGACCTCTCTGCAACAGCAGCCCACTGAAGCACAGAGGGATGTGCTGTGGGGCTTTGTGGATTATTCATTCTCTGCTGCACATCACATGCCACAAAATGTATTTGTTTCACACATCTCTCATCTGTCAAACAAAAGCACAGTGATATGAACAAGCACAGAGAGAGCTGGAGAGACAGAGGATGTTGTTGGAGACCACAGCCATCATAAAAAAAAAATATGGGATGATCATAGCAATTGGACAGTGACAGAGAAGATGAATAAAGTAAACTCATTATGATTCTGGCCAGTTTGACCCAAGGAAGGACTCCTTCACCCCAAACCACATTATACCAATTACCCTGAGCAGATGGTCAACACAACCCTATTGGTACCTCAGAGATTTCCTACACAGCACCAAGAGCATCAGCCACCTCCTTCAGCTGTGCCCAGCTCATCCAATTCTGCCTGAATCACTCTCAAATCCACCCAAGTCCAAACCTGAGGAGGCTGCACCAAGGAAAGGGTTAATACTGACTCCAGCCTTCCCCCTAGACCTGCACAGCCCTGTGTCCCCCAGCCCTGGGTGACCCCTCTGTGAGCTCCTGGGCCAGGCCACAACACATTGGGTCAGTGTTGAAGTGCTCCTATCAGTTCTGGCCTTCTGAGGGGGTCACAGTTTTCATTAGATTAATTGCTAATCAGTAGGCATCCTTGTTTTCCTGCTGATAAGTGTGAGAGCAGGAGGGCAGGTCAGGCAGCAGCTCCCTTGGCTTAGAGGGCAATCCCTGATGAGGATTAGCACTGGCCTCTGTGGTTATAATTGAATTAGTGCTGCCCCTGTGCTGCCAGGAGCCACCTTCTCCAGTGCCCCCAGCACAGTGACCAGCCCAAGGGACAGCATCAAAGTCTTGGCTGTATTTCCAACCTGCACCTTGGAGTTTGCCATCAGCATCAGCCACATCCAGGTGCCACATTCATCCCCCACACCCCCAGAGCACTTCACCTGCCTGACTGAATGCATCCCTCTGAGCCCCAGGAGGTTTTGAGAAGCCCAAACCCCAGTAAAGTCCACGGTTACACTGAAACATGTGCAAAAGGAAGGCACTGCTCCAAACCATGGGGGAGAGCAGGATTGCTCTCTCCGAGACACCACTGAGCCCCTGGGCTTCTCCCAAAATCCCTGCACCTCCTCCAGCAAGGCAGGTCCTGCCAGCCACAGGTGGTGGCTCCAACACTGCTCTGCTGGAGCTGCACAGGGACAACCAGCCAGCCCAGCTGGACCACAGGGCTGTGACACAGAAAGGCCAGGAAGATGCTGTGAGTTGGAAGATAAGCTCAGCAGCTGAGCTTGTGGAGGCATCCTCTTCTCCCGTGGGAAAGTGATGCCTAACCCTTGCCAACTCCTCTGCAAAGCTTCCTATGGGAAGTTTCTGGCACTAGGAATGGTTGCCAGCACAGGATTAGCAGCCTGTTGATTTAGAGGGCTTATTACAGGAGCTTAATTCTATTTTGACAGACGAAAGTAAGTCAATTATAGCTAGAAATAGCTCTGAATTTGGGTTGTGGGTTTTTTTTTTTCTTCCTCTCTTCCCCTTCTGTGAGTTGTGGTATCATTTCCTTCCCTTTCTTTACCTCAAAGCCAGTGTTTTCTGTGAGATGCTTCTCTGGCCCGTGGAAGGCTCTAACACAGGCACTTGGGGCAGATGTGGTTACTTGCTCATTATTGCTGCCTGTGAGGCACCATGGCACCACTCCACTCCTCCCAGTCCTCCCAGGCTGCCCTGGAGCTCCTCCTTGGGCTTGCTCCTGGCAGAAAGGACCCCAAAACCTGTCCCCTACCCACCCCCAGCACTGACACACGATCTGAGCTGGGACAGGAAACATCCAGCAGGGACCAACAGACCTGCAGAGCTCAGACTCAGGGGTGTGCAGAAGTGCCCACAGAAATCAAGGAACATTAATGCTGAGGCTTAGAAGTGGGAGCACCAGCTACACAAGGAAATTCCCATCCTGTGAGATTAACAGGGTCTAGTCAGGATCAGAGAACAACTACTGCCATAAGTCATCTCCAGCAAAAGCCACTGTCTGCCTGAACTCCCTAAATGCCTAAGGAATCATGATCTTCCTAGAGAAATAAAGTACAAAAGCAAGAGCTGACCCCATTCCCAAGTCATTTACATGAAAATCTCATCCCTGGGGCACTCTTTCCTCTATAACCTCCTCACCCCCACCACACCTGGGCCTCCTGTGCACCTGAAGATGCAAGCAGAGAACAGAAAGACCCTTTCCTCCCCTCAGAGTAAACCCAGCCACCACCACCTGGCCCTGTTTATCTGATCAGCAGGACCAGACCACATCACCCCCCTCCCACCCCGGCTCACAAGGGAGCTCCCTGACACGAGGAGCTGTGTCAGACTTGTGTCACTGGAGCACAAGATGACAAATCTCACTGCTAGCTCAGTGCACACAGGTTTCTCCATGGAAAGCCCTAACCACAGGCTTGGGAGCTGTGGTGACACCCCAGGAAAGCACTGGAGGCTTGGATACTGCTAAAAGCCCTCACACTCAAAGAGCACAAGGTGGTCTCCAGTTCTCACCTAGCCCATCCACCACCTCATCCTCAGGGGTCTGCAGAAGGAAACAGCTTGTGCTGTTTGCCTCCAGCACAAACCCAGGGATCACCCTCCAGCTCAGGAATTCCTGGCTGGGAGCACACCAGAGAGGCTCTCACCCTCGGACAGCGTGCAGCAGGCGCAGCGAGGGGTAGGCAGTCCTGACGTTGATGTGGTGCTTCAGGATGAGCTCATTCACCCACTCCACTCGCTCCTTGCCCCCCTTGGCCATGAAGGCAGGGATCCAGAGGATGCTCCCGTTGAGGCTGTGCAGGCGCTGCAGCAGCTTCTCCCTCCAGGTCTCGTTCACCAGGTCCTCGAAGGCACGCTGGATCACCGAGGGGTTCATCGTCACCAGGTCTGTCTTCATGCCCACGTCCTGAGAGTACTCCTGGACAGGGGCCAGGTTGCACCTGCAAAAGGAAACACCCAACAGCTCTGTTCAATGTCCTGAGAGAGGGCAGTGACAGGCACGAGGCGGGTGTGATGACAAAAGCCAGGGCTGGTGACAATGTGCCCATTCGCCCTCGCTTTTGGGAGGGAGAGGAGGCAGAATGACCCTCTGCAATAAATTACTGATGATGAGCTACCTCCATCTCAGGCCACCAGCCCTCAGCATGATGGCACATGCACATGTGTCCCTCTGGGACAAGGCTAATGCCAGCCACAGCTGTGGTGTCCCGTGGGTGGTTTGCAGGGGGCGGCGGCTCTTCTGGTGCTGCTCAAAAATAACATCAGCAACAAAGCTCCAGTCTCTGCTCCCATGGTTTTACACTAAACAGCCTTTTCCACTCAAGGAAAGCTCTCTTGCCTCTTAATTCCAGCCCTGCTGGAGTAACATTATCCCAAAGGCCTTTTCCCCTCCTGGCAATCTCTGCAAACAGCAGACCTGGTGGCACCAGGGGTGATACTGACACCAGCAGGAGGGACTCCACAGGGCCTGGCTGTCTGGAGGCTGTGACCATCAAAAAACACCTTTTTCTGCAGTGTTTACTGGTGCCTTCCCTCAGATTGTACATGTACAAGCCACGTACCCCTTGGGCTCCTGTGTCACACCAGTATGAGGGCTGAGGGCCTGTGGGACAAGCTGCCAACAAATCACCCTTGTTACTGAGTGGTTTCCTACAGCTCCTTGAGTGGGGTAATTTGTGTCTGTACCAGGCATGTGGCACAGGGAAAATGGCACCAGGAACCAGCTGATGGGAAGATGCAGAGAGATGCTCCCCCAGCATCCTAAAAACCAGAGGGTACCCATGTGCTTGCACACTGAGTGCTCTGCTGTGGTGTTTGACAGTGAAGTTACAGTATTTAACGAGCAGGAATTGCATCCTAACCATCTGCCTCAATAATCAGCCATTATTACTGTTTTCCCTACTTACAGATGGGAAAACTAAAGGAATGGTGGAAAGAAAATCCAGCCACTGGCATGGGGGCCCTTTGATTGACTCATCACAGGAGTGAGTTCAGTAAAAATAAACATTGGACCTGTATCCTGGACACAGACCCAACCACTGGGCACTGCCAATCCTGCTGAAAAAGCTGCCTGGATGGAGCAAACCTTCCTCAGGAAGACACAGGTTCCAGCAATGGCTCAGACAACCTACAGTGGGAAGTGTGTCTGTGCCAGACCTGCACTAGCACATGGCTGAGAAGTTGCTCAAAATCCCCATCCTCACATCCAAGAAAGCTTTCCTCCCGCAATTTTGCTGCCTGACATAAATGCCCCTCACTAAACTTTGCCAGAACCACAATAAGCAGTTTTTCCCTCTCCTCACTTGTGTTCCAGTCAAGGATAATGCTCTATCCCCTGTGGACAGGCTGCCAGCAGCCAGGCAGCTGGAGCAGCAGGGTTTGAGTGGGGGACAGAGGTGACATTATCCTCATTCCCACGTCACACCAGCACCGCCTCTGTGAGCTGCTGATGGATTGGGCTGTCCTCGTAATAGACTCACCAGAAAACAAATGTCTGCATGTACATAAATCATCTGTGGATTCCACAGCCTCTCAGCTAACAGGGGCTTGAGGCTGGGAGGGCAGGAGCTCCTCCTCTCCACTTCAGACACCTCCAGCAGTGAATTTGGTGTGTCCCAGTGAGGCTCAGGATGTGCTGCTGCAGGGCCCTGGGGCAGTGCAGCTGCAGGGACAATGGGACTGGGGACAGAGGGGACACAGGGGAGTGTCAGACCTGGGCATGCACCAGTGTGGTGCCAGGGCATCGTGTGGTGCACCCTGTGCTTGAGGGCAGGTTTGGAGAAGAATCAGATTTGTGAGAGCTCAGGGTGGGGTTTGTTTGCAAGAGGATAAAGAGGAGAGGAGGGGAGAGGAGAGGAGAGGAGAGGAGAGGAGAGGAGAGGAGAGGAGAGGAGAGGAGAGGAGAGGAGAGGAGAGGAGAGGAGAGGAGAGGAGAGGAGAGGAGAGGAGAGGAGAGGAGAGGAGAGGAGAGGAGAGGAGAGGAGAGGAGAGGAGAGGAGAGGAGAGGAGAGGAGTTAATGATGCACCATGAGAAGAGACAAGGCAGGCTTGCAAGAACATGTGGGCAGCACTTGGAGTGAGTGGAAGGGTTTCCAGCAGGACATTTGCACTGGTGAACTCTGTGTGTGCACGTGGGGCCGTGCTGCCCCAGCTGAGCAGGATTCCAGCCCCTGCACTGCTCCAAAGTCTCTGAGGCCCCCCTGTGCTGCAGGAGCAGTCCCCACCTGTAGGAGACTGTTGGTGTCTGGAAATGGGTACGATGGATGGAGATCTCTGAAGCTGGGTCCTGGATCTTAGAGTTTATTGCCCAGGGGGTGGGTGCAGGGCCTCTGCTTGGAGCTGGCCGC